>JADRCD010197735.1:14128-41359 GCA_019843815.1 Montemys delectorum
TTTTTTTTTTTTTTTTTTTTTTTTTTTTTTTTGCTTTGTCTGTAGAGTATGCCTAAGGCTAAGGTGAAGATATTTAGATTAATTGCATTGACAAAGGAGGTCTCAAAATATCCTATCATAGAGTTTGTCCTCTGGTTTGTTCTCATGAATGATGTTTTAATTAAGCATAGCAAAGTTAGAATGGAAAAATACAAAATGTATGGTTCAAGCAGTAAAGGGCACCAGGAAGTTCAATGGAGCTAAATCCTGTGTTCAAGTATATTAAATGGAGTTAAGGAAGTAGTGACCCTGGGGCAAGATCGCAACTAGCTAGGTTTATTGAACAAGGGGTAGTTATATAATTTTAGGAATTGTTACTTGCTTATTGTTTTCATTTGCACTTTCAATCTGTAACGAACTATAATCCAGAAATATGGGGGCACACCTGCGATCCAGAATTTGAGGTTGGAAGACATAGGCTTTTGACCCAGATCTTGATATGGGATGACACACACAATTTTGATCCAGATCTTGAGGCATAGTTGACAAAAAAATAGGCCTAGGCATAGTGGTACATACTTTTAATACCAGGAGACATAATCAAGCAGATCTTTGAGTTCAATGCCAGTCTAGGACAGTGCAAGTTGCAAGCAGAAAAGAGCTTCGGTCTAGGTGTGGTGGTATATGACTTTAATTACAGAATTCAAGAGACAGAGGCATGCATATCTCTGAGTTCAAATTCAGTCTATAGATCAAGTACCAGGACATCCAAGGTTAGGTAGTGAAGAAGTTAGAAAACAAAAAGCTGATGATAATGTAATAGAACAAAGGGGCCATGTTCCAGCCCCAGGCAGCAGCAGAACTTGGCAGCTTTGGCCATGTATTTCTGGAGTTAGAGACAGTGATACAAGGGGTTACTGGGACAGTTGATTCTGGTTAGCTGAAGCTAAGAGATTTGTGGTGATTAAGAAAAGACCAGCATTAGTGAAATCTGAGAAATATTATCCGAGATCACAAAGAAACTGTGTTTCAGAAATACCCAAGATTGCACCTCATGCTGCAGCTGGTAATATGTAAGAATCATCCAGGTTGTACTGGTTTTGAAGGCATAAAGGAGTCGTAGTTGAGGTTTGGCACTGAGAGAGGCCAGGAAAGGTCATTGGTAAAGATACAGCCTTAGTTGATGGCCCAGGACTGAAGGCTCATGCAAAGAAGCTGAGGCTTGACCTCATGAAGAGAGCCTATGAAAGACTACTGGTGAAGCCTAGTTGCAGTAGAGGACTCTACATATTGGAGATGCCAGTACCATGGGATGACCACCATGAACAGCAGCAGCAGTGGAGTGGTGTCAACTAGAGCCTAGAGTGTTACAAAGGATAGAGCAGAATGTGATGCAAACCCTTTGGAAGATCACAGAAGATCATGTGCCTTGTAGACCCTAAGATATTAGAGATACAAGAGCATCTGCCTGCCAGGAAAAGCTGCTAAATTTCCCAACAGAAAGAAGTTTGTTTCAGTCAACAAAGATGAAAGGAGTTGGAGATCTG
Organism: Montemys delectorum; assembly: GCA_019843815.1. Classification (NCBI taxonomy): domain Eukaryota; kingdom Metazoa; phylum Chordata; class Mammalia; order Rodentia; family Muridae; genus Montemys; species Montemys delectorum. The sequence continues at coordinate 15,655 of JADRCD010197735.1, forward strand.
AAGAATGCTTTGACATCAGTCATGAAGATACAGAGTTTGGAGTTTGCTCAGCTGGTTTTTGGTCTTGCTTTGGTCCACTATTTCCTCACTATGAAGTTTTGAAATAATGTATATCCTGTGATATTGGAGGTATGTGATCTGCTTTATTTGTTTTGATTTTATGAGGGTTACATTTAAGTGATTAGATGAATCTCAGAAAAGGCTTTGAACTTGGACTTTTAACATTGTTGAGAATGTTATAGACTATGGGATTTTTGAAGTTGGACTCAATATATTTTTCATTATGCTATAGCTAAGGATGGCTCCTATAGACTCATGCGTTTGAACAAGCCTATAGTAGCCAGTGAGTGGAATATGGCGGTTTGAATATGCTTGGCTTATGTGATGTTTACTATTAAGAGGTGTGGACTTATTGGTGGAAGTGTGTCACTATATTGGGTTTTTAAGGGTTCCTAGTGCTCAAGCTCTGGCCAGTGAAGAAGAGTCCATCTCCTGGTTGCTTTCATAGCAATAAATAGAACTATCAGCTCCTTCCCTAACACCATCTCTGCATACATTCTGCCATGCTTCTTGCCATGATGACAATGGACTGAACCTTTGAAACTGTTAGCCAGTATCAATTAAATGTTTGCCTTTATAAGAGTTACCTTGGTCATGGTGTCTCCCCACAGCAACAAAACCTTAAGTAAGACACATACAAAGGTTTTTAATAAAATGTTCTAGTATAATAAACTAAAAATGCCAGAAACCAAATTACCAGGTTCATGTGTTACTCATCATGAGATTTATGCATACATTAGCAGTTGTAGTAGTGTAACACCTATGAAAAGGACATGAATATGATATAATGGACAGTATGGAGATTCACAGCTCATTTAAATTTTGTGTTGAGGAAGTGCTATATTTCTGTAAACAAACAAAAACTTGAAGAGTACTGCTAGAGATTTGAAAAAGTCTGATTTAATTTTATTGGGAAATGATGACTTCTACTTCCTATAGCAATTCAGCTTACAGTTCCCAAAAATTCACTTTACTCTCTTTCTACCTTCTTCTTTATTTACCTCATTCCCTCCCCCCAAAGGAGTCTTTCATATTTCAATTTCCTGATCAGATTGTAAAGCTCACATTCTCTCCTTTCCCTGTCTATTCCAAAAAGCAACCAGGCACTATAAACATTCACAATGTCTTGCAACTATTTGGTCTTAGGTAAGATGTATTTAAAGCATGTTTCCCTCAAATATACACTTGATACACAAACCATGAAAAGACTAAACAAAGTGAATTGCAGACAGATTTCTGTTATGAACATACATGCAAAATTCAATAAAATACTTGTAAACTGACATTAAACCATCACTTTATCTTGTCTTCTCTATCTATGATGATTGAAAGTTTTGCTGGGTATAGTCTGGGCTGGCATTTGGGGCCATTTAGAGTTTGCAAGACATCTGTCTGGGTTGTTCTGGCTTCTAGAGTGTCTGTTGAGAAGTCAGGTATAATTCGAATAGGTCTGCCTTTAAATGTTGCTGGTATTATTTTCCCTTGGAGGCTTTTAGTAGTCTTTCTTTGTTCTGTATGTTTAGTGGTTTGATTATTATTATTATTTTAGTTCTGATTTTATACTTTTTATTATTTATTCTTTCTTTCTTTTTTTTTTTACAGCCTGGACTTTTACAGACTTCATCCCCCTCTTGGTGTACCTAGTGGGTGTTTCACATCCCATATCTCCTCTCCTCCCCAACCCCTGTCTACAAGAGGATTTCCCCACCCCCTCAGCCCCACTCTACCAGATCTCCCCATGTCCTGGGGCCTCAAGTCTCTTGAGGGTTAGGTTCATCTTCTCTGACTGAGTGTAGATCTGGCAATCTTCTGCTGTATATGTGTTGGGAGCCTCATAATAGCTGGTGTATGCTGACTGGTTGGTGGCCCAGTATCTGAGAGATCTCAGAGGGGCCAGGTTAGTTAAGACTGCTGATCCTCCTATAGGTTCACCCTCCTCCTCAACTCCTTCCAGCTTTTCCCTAATTCAACCACGGGGGTCAGCAGCTTCTGTCTATTGGTTGGGTGTAAATATCTGCATCTGACTCTTTGAGCTGCTTGTTGGATCTTTCTGAAGGCAGTCATGTAGGTCCCTTTTTTGTGAGAACACCATAAACCCAGTAATAGTGTCAGGCCTTGGGGCCTCCCCTTGAGCTGGATTCCAATTTGGACTTGTCACTGGACCTCCATTTTTTGTCCCTGCAGTTCTCTCAGACAGGAACAATTATGAGTCAGAGTTTTTGATTGTGGGATGGCAACCCCACCCCTCCACTTGATGTCTTTCACTTTCAACTGGAGGTGGACTCTCTAAGTTCCCTCTCCCCACTGTAGGGCATTTTATCTAAGGTCCCTTCTTTGAGTTCTGAGAATCTCTCACCTCCCAGGTCTTTGGAACATTCTAGAGGGTCCCACTACCTTCTGTCTCTCAAGGTTGCCTGCTTCCACTCTTTCTGCTGGCCCTCAGGGCTTCAGTCTTGTTCCCCCCACCCAATACCTGATCATGTTCCCCTCTTTCTCTCTCTGTCTCCTTTCCCACCCAGGTCCCTCCCTCTGTCCCTTCATCTCTCCCTCCCTCCCTTTCTCACTCATGTGATTGCTTTATTCTCCCTCCCAAGTGGGATTGAGGCACACTCATTTGGACCTTGTTCACCTTCTTGAGTTCTGTAGATTGTATCCTGGGTATTTTGTACTTTTTAGGCTAATATCCATTTATTAGTGAGTACATACCATGCATGTCTTTTGGGTTCTGAGTTACCTCACTCAGAATCATATTTTCTAGTTCCATCCATTTGCTGCACAATTCATGATGTCTTTGTTCCTAATAGCTGAGTTGTATTCCATTATGTAAATGAACCACATTTCCAGTATCCATTCTTCTGTTGTGGGACATCTGGGTTATTTCCAGCTTCTGGCTATGAAAAATAAGGCAGCTATGAACATAATGGAATAGTGCCCCTGTGGCCTGGTGGGGCATTTTTTGTGTATGTGCCCAAGAGTTGTAGAGCTGGGTCTTCAGATAGGTCTATTTCCAATTTTCTGAGGAGCCTCCATATTAATTTCCAAAGTAGGTGTACCAGTTTACAATCCCATCAGCAATGGAGGAGTATTCCTCTTTCTCCACATCTTTGCCAACATGTGCTATCACCTGAGTTTTTTATTTTAGCCATTCTGATTGGTGTAAGGTGGGATCTTATAGTTTGACTATTATATGGCAAGGAGATTTTCTTTTCTGGTCAAATCCATTTCATGTTCAGTATGATTCTTGTACCTTTATAGGCATCTCCTTCTTTAAGTTAGGAAAAATTTCTTATGATTTTGTTGAAAATATTTTCTGGGCTTTGATCTGGTGTCCTTCTTCCTCTATTCTTATTAGTTTTAAGTTTGGTCTTTTTATATTGTTCCATATCTTGGGATGTTTTGGATCAGAATTCTTTTAGATTTAACATTTTTGATCTATGCTTTCCTTTTCTTCTATTGTGTCTTCAATGTTCTAGATTCTTTCCTTTATCTCTTGTATTGAGTTAGTGAAGCTGACCTCTATAGTTCCTGTTCACATTCCTAAATTTTTCCTTCCCATAATTCCACCAATTTGTGTTTTCTTTATTGATCTATTTCCAATTTTAGGTCTTGAATAGTTTTACTCATTTCTTTCAACTGTTTGTCTTTTCTTGGCTTTCTTTGAGGAATTTATTCATTCCCTCCAATTGTTTGCTTGTGTTTTCCTGGCTTTCTCTGAAGGATTTATCAATTTCCTCTTTAAGGATTTCTCTTATCTTCACATTGTTGCTTTTATGGTGCTTTAGCATTTTGTAATATTCAGGTCCTATTGGAGACATATTGCCCTGGCTTTTATTGATTGTTCTTATGCTGGCATCTAGGCTTCTGGGTTTGGGGTAATTATTGTTTTGATTTCTGGATTTGTCTTTGTTACATGGGTGTTTTTTTCCTTGATTTTTGTTTCCTCTCTGAAAATTATGGTCTTGCCTGTTACTAGCCTCTCAGCTGCTATGTTCCAAGGAAGGCTTGCTGGTGTTGGGTGTTTGGGCAAGGGCAAGCCTGTTGCAGTGCTTTGTGGGACTTTGAGAATTGGCTTAGGAGAAACAGAGAATGGAGAAAGTCCATGTGCAGATTACCTAGTTGTGTTGAAGGCATGGCCTTCCAGGGATATCCACCTGACTTGAGTGCTTGGACATAGTGAGAAGATGAGGAGGGAAGGCCAGGAAGGGTGGTTGTAGGATTCATGGGAAAATTGGGATCAGGGAGGGGAAGCTGAAGCTAGTATTCTGTTGTAGCACTAGGGGCATCTCTGCAGACTGAATCTGTGGTAACAATAAACATGGAGAAGGTCCTACCTAAACATAGAAAGCATCATACCTGGTCTTCTGACAGGCATGTCCCCCATTTTTTTAAAATATGATTTTGATGTTCTCAATCCCATCTTCATTTCAGCTTGAGTATATTTAGGCATTTCTGTCTTTCTATTAAATTCAGTCTTCAAATCCTGAAGTATTTTCATTTCATTCAGCCATGTATTTTTATTCTCTCTCTCTCTCTCTCTCTCTCTCTCTCTCTCTCTCTCTCTCTCTCTCTCTCTCTTTCTCTCTCTCTCTCTTTCTCTTTTTGTTTTTCAAGACAGGATTTCTCCATGTAGCCCTGGCTGTCCTGAAACTCACTCTGGTCTTGAACTCAGAAATCTGCCTGCCTCTGCCTTCCAAGTGCTGGGATTAAAGGTATGCACCACCATTGCCCGGTTCATTTTCTTAGATATTCAAACATTTGTCGAGTTCTTGGAGTGCACTGAAATATTTGTTTGTGTCTTCTTTAAATTCCCTGAAACTACCTTGCTTGGTGTGATTCTAACTAAGCAAGTAAAAGATCTGTATGACAAGAAATTCAAGCCTCTGAAGAAGGAAATCAAAGAAGATCTCAGAAGATGGAAAGATCTCCCATGCTCATGGATTAGTAGGATTAATATAGTAAAAATGACCATCTTGCTGAAAGCAATCTACAGATTCAATGCAATCCCCATCAAAATTCCAACTCAATTCTTCACAGAATTGGAAAGAGCAATTTGCAAATTCATCTGGAATAACAAAAAAGAAATCTAGGATAACAAAACCTATTCTCAACAATAAAAGAACCTCTGGTGGAATCTCCATTCCTGAGCTTTACTACAGAGCAATTGTGATAAAAAAAAAAAAAAACCTGCATGGTATTGGTACAGTGACAGGCAGGTGGATCAATGGAATAGAATTGAAGACCCAAAAATGAACCCACACATCTATGGTCAGTTGATCTTTGACAAAGGAGCTAAAACCATACAGTGGAAATAAGACAGCATTTTCAACAAATGGTGCTGGCTCAACTGGCAGTTAGCATGTAGAAGAATGCAAATAGTTCCCTTCCTTTCTCCCTGTATAAAGCCCAAGTGCAAGTGGATCAAGGACCTCCACATAAAACCAGATACACTGAAAGGAGTAGAAAATAGAGTGGGGAAGAGCCTTGAGCACATGGGCACAGGGGAGAATTTCCTGAACAGAACACCAATACCTTATGCTCTAAGATCAAGAATTGAGAAATGGAACTTCATAAAATTACAAAGCTTCTGTAAGGCAAAGGACACTGTCAATAGAACAAAATGGCAACCAATAGATTGGGAAAAGATCTTTACCAATCCTATATCTGACAGAGGGCTAATATCTAATATATACAAAGAACTCAAGAAGTTAGACTCCAGAGAACCAAATAACCTATTAAAAATGGAGTACAGAGCTAAACAAAGAATTCTCAACTGAGGAATACTGAATGGCTGAGAGGCACCTAGAGAAATGTTCAACAACCTTAGTCATCAGGGAAATGCAAATCAAAACAACTTTAAGATTCTACCTCACACCAGTCAGAAAAGATAAGATCAAAAACTCAGGTGACAGCAGATACTGGCAAGGTTGCGGAGAAAGAGGAACACTCCTTCCATGCTGGTGGGATTGCAAGCTGGTACAACCACTCTGGAAATCAGTTTGGTGATTCCTTAGGAAATTGGACAGAGTACTACCAGAGGACACAGCTATACCATTCCTGGGCATATACCCAGAACATTCTCCAAAATGAAATAAGAACACATGCTCGACTATGTTCATAGCAACCTTATTTATAATAGCCAGAAATTGGAAACAATCCAGATGTCCCTCAGCAGAGGAATGGATACAGAAAATATGGTACATTTACTCAATGGGGTACTACTCAAGTATTAAATACAAGGAATATGAACTTCTTAGGGAAATGGATGGATCTGGAGAATATCATCCTGAGTGAGATAACCCAGTCACTTACTGATAAGTGGATATTAGCCCAGAAGCTTGGAAAACCCAAAATAAAATACACAAACCACAAGAAACTCAAGAAGGAATTTCAAAGTGTGGACACTTCGTTCCTTTTTAGGAGGTAGAACAAAATACCCATGGAAGGAATTACAGAGACAAACTATGGAGCAGAGACTGAAGAAAGGACTATTCAGAGACTGCTCCATCTTGGGAATCCTTCCCATGTTTCCTCACCAAACCCAGACACTATTGTGGATGTCATCAAGCGCTGGCTGACAGGAGCCTAATATAGCTGTCTCCTGAGAGGCTCTGCCAGTGCCTGACTAATACAGATGTAGAGGATCACAGCCATTCATTGGACTGAGCACAGGGTCCCCAGTGAGCAAGCTCAAGAAATGATCTAAGGAGCTGAAGGGTTTGCAACCCCTTAGCATGAACAACACTATGAACTAACATGTACCCTCAGGGACTAAACCACCAACCAAAGAGTACCCATAGTGGGACTAATGGCTCCAGCAGCATATGTAGCTGAGGATGGCCTAGTTGGTCATCAGTGGGAGGAGAGGCCTTTGGTCCTGTGAAGGTTCTGTGCCCCAGTGTAGGGGAATGCCAGGGCCAGGAAGTAGGATAGGGTGGGTTGGTGAACAGGAGGAAGGGGGAGGTAACAGATTTTTTGTTTGTTTGTTGTTTTGTTTGTTTTGTTTTGTTTTGCTTTCTGGAGTGGAAACCTGAAGAGGAGATCTTATTTGAAATGTGGTTTTTGAGAAGGGCAAGGAAAGAGAAGCCATTTACTATGTTCTGTTACTCTTTTCTAAACATCATGGCATTTAAGAGAATGAAACTGATTTAAGTGAAATATAACAGAGTAGAGTGTTGGAGAAGAATGAGCTACAGTTGCATAATACTCCTACTAGCAAAATAAGTTCATTTAATACAAACAAACAAAAGTATCATTGCAAATTCAGCTAAGCATAATTCAGCATATATTCAAGCTTTTAACATAAAAGGCACAGTGAAAACAGAGTACATACAGTACAAAATACCAGAAGAACTTTTATAAAGAAAACATACAAGACTATGTTCAACCAGATAATAATAACTATAAATATATATTTGGTAAATTTTGTACAAAATAATGTTTGAGGTCAGAACAAAGCTACCATAAAATTAATATGATTTTTAATTCATATATCAGAAGAATTTCTGTTTTGTTAGAAAATGAAAACTTGGAACTTTCACTGATACAAAATATGTAGCTTCAACAATAATTTTAATTCTTGATAATAAAATAATTTGTAGAGATGCAACATTTAAAGTGTGTGGACAAATGCTTCAATGTCCATCCATAATACATTAGTTCAATACACAACAAAAATTACGCAAAAATATTTTTAAAATGAGCAATGAAATTCAAATATTCCTACATGTAAATATAAAAGAGTACAGGGATATATTGTAATTGTTAACAAAATTGGAATGTGGCCATTGGGATAACATAGAAGAGGGTATACAACTGTGAGCCTTAAACGTTTTATCACTTACTTAGTTACCTACTTACTCTCTTATTACCTGTGCTGTGTGCATGTGAGTACATGTGCATATTATAGTTGATGGATTTGGATATTGCAAGAGACCTGTCGTCATCTTTTCTCCTCTTTCACCATGTGTGTGTACCTTCTGAATCACATTTAAGTCACTTAGCTTTGTGGTAGCCACTTTTACCAAATAAACCACTTTAGTGCCCTAAATGTGAGTGTTTTTATACACAGCTTGCTTGCTTGTTTGTTTCTAAATAAGCACATAAAGTGTAGACTGGAAAATAAGAAAAATGTCATTTTAATAAACTCTTTTGGAAATGCCCAGTCCTTGTTCTTGGGAAGGAAACAAAGCAACCAACCAACCAACCAAACAAAAACAACCATAATACAAAATTCTCATGACTGACAGAAGTGTGTCAAAAACAACTGAGATATAGCAGGGTGATTCAGTAATAACCTAGAAGTTCTCCAGTTGAGTTTCTATTAGCTGAAGAATCATAATTAGATATTTTTTAACCTCTAGTTTTCTTTTTTTAACCAGGCATATTTTTATTAGATATTTTCTTTCTTTACATTTCAAATGTTATCCCCTTTCCTTGTTTTTCCTCAGAAAACCCCACATCCCCTCCCCATACCTCCTGCTCACCCACTTACCCACTACAGGTTCCTGGACCTGAAATTACCCTAGAGCCTACACAGGACCAAGGACCTTTCTTCCCATCGATGACTGACAAGACCATCCTCTGCTACATATGCAACTGGAGCCACGAGTCCCACCCTGTATACTCTTTGGTTGGTGGTTTAGACCCTGGGAGCTCTGGGGGTACTGGTTAGTTCATATTGTTCCTCCTATGGGGCTGCAAACCCCTTCAACTCCTTGGGTCCTTTCTCCAGATCCTCCCTGTGGTCCAATGGTTGGTTGCGAGCCTTCACCTCTGTATCTGTCAGGAACTGGTAGAGCCTTTCAGGAGACAGCTATAACAGGCTTCTGTCAGCAAGCACTTGTTGACATCCACAATAGTGTCTGGGTTTGGTGACTGTATGTGGGATGGATCCCCTAAAGTGAGAAAATGTTAAATTTCAGGAATTTATGGTGATCCTTTTTAACAAGTTAATGGTGGTCAGATATATTAATAGGACAATTTATTTCAAAATTGGAAACAAACTTAATAGATTCTGTGTTTCTAGGTGAGTTGAATATATTTTATGCCTGCAAGCTTTTCCTCATTAGGTAAGTAGAGGCTTAAATATTTAAAGAGAAAGGAGAAGGGGAAGGATAGAGGAGATAGATAGGTAGATAGAGAGATAGATAGATAGAGAGAGACAGAGACAGAGACAGAGACAGAGAGATACAGAGAGATGCTATTGGCTCCTCCTATAGCCGATCAGGACTTCCAATGGAGGGAGGGGGGACACCCACAAAACCTTCAACCCACAATTTGTCCTGCCTACAAGATGCATTGGGATAAAGATAAAGGAGAGACTGAGGGTATGTCCAACCAATGACTTCTCTTAATTGAGACCCATCTAGAGAGAGAGAGAGAGAGAGAGAGAGAGAGAGAGAGAGAGAGAGAGAGAGAATCCCTGACACTATGAATGATTCTCTGCTATACTTGCAGAACCTAGCATAACTCTCTCCTGAGAGGTTTCATCCAGCAGCTGATGGAAACAGATGCAGAGAGAGATGCCAAAACAGCCAAATATCAGACAGAGCTCATGGAGTTGTATAGAAGAGTGAATGACTAGATTGAGTGAACCAGAGGAGTCAAGGACACAAGAGGACCTACAGAGCCAACTAACCTGGGACCGTGGGGCTAACAGAGACTGAACCACCAACTAAGGAACATGCTTAAACTGGGCTGAGGCATTCTATGCATTTTTAGTAGATGTGTAGCTTGGTCTTAATGTGGATGCCCTAAGAATTAGAGCAGGGGTTATCTCTGACTCTGTTTCCTGCTATTGAATCCCCTTCTCCTAGCTGGACTACTTTGTAGGGCCTCAGTGGGAGAGGATGCTCTTAGTCCTGTTGTGACTGGATGTCACAGATCTGGGTGGTGTCCAGGGGGGTCAAGGCTTTCCTTTCTCTGAGAAGGGAATCAGGGGCAGGACTTCTAAAGGTGGGACTGAGAGTAGAGGAGGGAGAGGAACTGTAATTGGGATGTAAAGTGCACAATTAAATAATGAAAAATATTGAAAAATATTATTCTGTGATTCCATATGGCACAGCAGAGTGGACTTGTGACTGCAAAACTTTCCTCTAGACAGAGTCCTACTAAACATGTTCTGTCCCATGGCTCACATACAGGCTCCATTTCCACTGCAGCACTCACTTCCTAAAAGAGTAACTTAAACTTATATTTTGTGTCTGATGTTACATAATGACGAAGTCCTTTTAAAAATAACTTTTGAGATTATAGTATTACATTATTTCTGTCTATTATCTATCTATATTCCTGTTTATCAATCTGTCTATCATCTGTATATCTATTGGTCAATCAATCATCAATTTCTACATATATGTGTTGAAAATTGTGACTATATATTTTCCCTAAATATACTCATATATATTCTACTCATATAAATAGAATATGTATTCCCTTCTATATACTCTATTTATATAAATGGAAAATACTCTTTTATGTGTTCTATTTACTAAGTAGAATATATAAGAGTATATATTCTTAAGTATGTAATATTACCTACTTAGTCTATTTATTGTGTATATGTATATATATATATATATATACATACATATATACACATGAATATCTTCACAAAGCTTCATAGAGACAGTAAAATATCTTCACAAATATCTTCACAGATAAATTGTCTTTGAGCTGATCACTTGGTACTGGATAACCAATTTAAGTCTTCATCTGTGGAGAAAATATTTCTCTGTTCTTAGAGTTCCTTAGATTGCTTGTAGTTATTTGTGTAGGGTTGAAGAATTTAAAAGATAATCTGTATTTCCACAGCTTTCAATCATCTAGAGAAAAGGCAATATTAATTCAAACTCTTGTCAGAATTAGAGTGAAAACAGAAAAGTACTGAGTGTTTCAGTGTATAAGATTTGTTATTTGTGGGAAAAATGCCTAATTAGTCAATAAGGGATAAATACCAAAAGCTTAGAACAATAAATAGTATATTTCTGGGCAATTATTTTTATTTTTTGATGAGTTTTGTTTAGATATTTTAGATATTTAGAGTTTTAACCAGTTTTCTTTTTAACTTCATCTGGGTTGAATGACATCTCACTTTTAAATGATGAATATGTCAATGATTTTCATATGAACTGGTGAGAGTGTTATTCCTAACAATCAACAATCAATAATAATAGCAATGAGAAGAAAAAAGTGATTTAATGGATATACTTAGGTGTTACAGTACCACCTATGATAGACAAATAATCAAATAAAGGAAAACACTTAAATATAGATATTTCATTGTAATAGTATCATCTTGAAGTATAAATTGATAAGCCTTACACATATACTATAGTTCTGAAGATGTAAGCATAAAATGACTAATAATAAATGTGAAGATTATAAATAAAGGCTTGTAATTTGCTTGAAATTTTGATATTTGAAATTGATAAACTTGCTGATGATATTAAGTGGAAGTTACTATTTGAAGTTCTAACTTTATTCCAAAAATTAATTAAATGTATTATAAACTGTGACTAGATAGATTCCATTAGTTTAATAGTTCTTTAATTTATTATTGAGCATTTCAAGCATGTTTTAACAGAATTTCTTCATTATGAACTAATTTTATTCAAGTGTTCTTGTGATTTATAAATTTAACCAAAGTTTTAATTTCATTTCTGCACTTCCTGATCATTTGTGGGTTTAGAAAAAGGTATTTTGAACTTTAAATCAGTTGTCTAAGTCAGATAATTCTTGTTTTGTAAAGTTGCAGAATTATCTCTTTTTCATAGTTTTTTTCATTACATTTATTACTTCCTTATTTCTTAGGCTGTAAATGAAAGGGTTTAGTAAAGGAATTACAAGAGTATAAAAAATAGCCACTGGCATATCTTTATCTCCTTCGTTGGCTGAATGTGGTTGAGCATACATGAAAAGAAGAGACCCATAGAATATTGACACAGACAGAAAGTGGGAAGCACAAGTTGATAAGGCTTTGCCTCTACCCTCTTTCGATTTCATTGTGAATATAGTGAAAAGGATACAGGAGTAAGACACTAGAACTATGGAGATAGTAAAGATTTGAATTGACCCTGCCAAGACAAATAATATCAGTTCATTGATATGTGGATCCGTACAGGAGATTCTATATAATGGAAGGACATCACAAAAAAAGTGCTTGATGACATGAGACCTACAGAAAGTTAACCTCAACAAAAGCCCTACTTCTATCATAGGATGCAGGTTTCCTGCTATGTAGGCTCCTGTGGTCATCTGAAGGCAGAGCTTCTTAGACATCATGCTGTGGTACTGCAGAGGGTTGCATATGGCCACATAGCGGTCATAGGCCATTGCTGCCAGAAGAAAGCAGTCTGTAGTTTCAGCAAGACAGAGAAAATAGAACTGTGCCATGCATTCATAGAGAGAAATCCTTCTGTCCACAGAAAAGAAGTTCTCTAGCATCTTGGGAGTGATGGCACAGGAGCAGCAGGAGTCCATTAGAGCCAGGTTTCCCAGAAAGATGTACATGGGTGTGTGTAGACGAGGCTCCATGTAGATCAAGGCCACCAGCCCAAGATTCCCCACCATGGTGACCAGATAGATGGCAGAGAACACCAGGAACAGAAATGTCTTCAAGTCTGGGTGATCAGAGAATCCCACCAGAATGAATTCATTTCTCACAGAGTAGTTGTTCTCAGCCATCTCATCTTGTCTGTTGCCACTGGAATCACAAAGATATAAAATTGTAATGATCAGAATATAGTTTCCTACTTTTTTTTGTATAAGAGGAAAATTTATTCTTAGTGTAACTGCTATTGTCTTTGGAATGAAGCTAACCATGCTTGTTGAGAGTGTTTATTTCCTAAAATTTTGAAATCTATGATCTCTAACTTTAACTCAAAATTTACAGGAATACATTTATAATTGTAAAAAGGAACTTTTTTGTAGAAAATTTTATGTATTTATGTAAAAAAATACATATTTATCATAAAAAGTACACACATATTTGACTTTTATTGTTCTAAAATATTTTTCATGCCAGCTTTGTTAAAGATCATCAAAATAAACTTAGCATAAAATTTTCTATAAATGTATATTTATTTAATAAACATTTTAATATTTTCAGTGGGAAAGAAATATTTTCTTGAAAATATTTTGTCTATAAATTAATTTTTATGAACTTCACAAAGACTACTATGGAACAGTTAATGCATATATATCTCTAAATAAAATTAGAGATATCTAATTATCTAACTCTAGATATCTAAATATTTATATAAAACTAAAATTGAAAGAATAATGATTGTAACTTCTTTAATGCCTTTTCATGTACTATTTTTAAAATACTGATTCTATGCCATTGACCACACTATTTTTTTTAAAGATCTAAATCTTTCTTCTGCTTTGTAAGGTTAATTTACATGTGCTGTTAATTATGGTTGTGCGTATATTTTCTACTACTTAGCTGATCTTCCAGTTCATTATTTTTTTTAATTTTTGAGTTTTAAGATTATCTCATTTTTAACTACTCTTTCCTTGAAGATTTACTGAAGTTTAGATAAACTTTCAATTTTCAGTTCCTAGGCTTTAGTCTTTTAAATAGCAAGGATTATAAACCAGGGCCACAGAGTTTCCTTAAAAGTTGGAATTTCTTATGTATAATCTACATTATTTTATTTTTCTATATGTATTTGAACATTTTTACTACATTGAATGCATTCTGAGTTTAGGTGTATTCTACTTCTGTGAAATATGTCATCAAGTGTTTTGAGGAGAGATAGAATTATATACTCTCAGCTTCATCTTCCTGACCTAGGATGGGTGATTTTGCTTTCAGTATTTTTAGGAATCCTTTGAATCAGTTGAATGAATCAGTTCTTTGTTTCTGCTTATTCTGTAACATGAAGATGTATCTACAAAATAAATCTTAATATCACTACCTTACAAGAAAGTTTTCTTTAAAAAATTAACTTGACTTTTGTGATTTTATTTATTTAGAAAATTATGCTCTCTAAAGTGTGCTATGGCACGTTAGAGCTGTATGAAGATAGGTTCATTTCTTTACTTATGGTTTGAAACCTTAAAAAAAAGCTTAAATTGTAGAGTTTTGAATCTAAGTTTCATTTTGCTTTAGAATGCTACTAGCTGTTAATACTTAGAGATTCACCTGGACACATTGGCTGACAAATTGAGGAAAATAAATTCTATGGCCAAAGTAGTTTTGTTCTCTGGTAACTAAACATTGAGAGAAGTTAGTAGAAATTCACTTGTTGAAAAATATTAATCTCATGACATATATAAAACATTACTGAAAGTACTTTTAATATATACCTGAATTATTTAATTAATTCATTTGTGATTTTATCTATATATTTGGGAATTCTACCTTACAATCATAAAATGAAATTGACTACAGCATTAAACTTCATTAAACTTGGTTCCACATAATCTATGAATTTGAGATAGTCAAGAGAGGAGTCAAAATTTAGGAAAAATGATAATTTATTTAAAAATTAGAGAAGTAAATATTTATCATACCTATACTTAAGGTTAAAAAGTTAGTTTTCTTACCTGCATTTCACTGAGTTGGGCTTTCTGAAAGTTCATATTTGCTTTATAGTGAAGTTCTCAGAATTTAAGAATACCTATGTACCTTGATCTTGGATCAAATGGGAGGAAGAAATGAAGATCACAGGCTATCCATAGGTAATAATGGTAATGGACTCTGTACTACAAACTTAAAGATACTGGTCAAATCCTAAGGGGATTTTCCAACTGTGACATCAATATGTTACTATAGAGATTTTAAGTCCTAACAAATATGAACTATTTGAAATTAATTAAAACTGCCCAATGAGAACATGCTCTTTACTAAAGTTAGCTTGATTATCTTGTTAATTTGAGTGCAACTGATCTAACTCTTAAAATTCTCTTCATCATTCATGCATATAATCTAAAACAGAAAATAGTCTCAGGCTAGTTTAATACCTTAGTGGAGGATGTAAAGTTAATATGAGATATAAAGAATAATTAGCATTGGGCCAAAGAGTTGGCTCAGTAGAAAAGATTGTATATTGCCCAAGCATGAGAATCTGAATTAAAATCTCCAGTATCCCCATTAAAAAGTTGGAGGTGGCCTTATGTACTTGTAATTCTAGTATCGGTGAAGAATGGAGACAGGAGCATTGCTAGATTTTGCTGGTCATCAGCATAGCTTCATATTTAGGAAAAAACTTTGTCTCAAGCACATAAAATGGAGCAACCGATGTTCTTTTATTTCCTCTGTGTGCATGAACATATACGAGTACTCTCATACATATATGATTTATACACCAAACAGATCTTATACAGAGGTAGATTGAGGGATGGGGACAGATACACAGAGATAGAGAGATAAGAATAGGTATAGGAATAGGAAAAGGGATATGAATAGGGGCACAATTGGAGACATACACACACACACACACACACACACACACACACAGAGAGAGAGAGAGAGAGAGAGAGAGAGAGAGAGAGAGAGAGAGAGAGAGAGAGAGGAATGAATATGAAGAGAGAGGCTAGCTAGTCTAGTCTGTTCACTGAACTCTAGGACAGTGGCAGATCCTGTACCCCAAATTCAGCAGGGCATGGCTGTTAGCAAGGACTTGGAGAGAGGCAGAGACATGACTAACCAAAAGGACTTTGTTTATGTCAGGAAGCCTCACCCTACATGGGCCAGCTGCTTGTGACAAGATAAAGTCTGATACAGCCAGCTTTTGGCTAGGGGGAGGTTACAGGAAAGGGACACAGATATGGGAGGAATATAGAGTAGAGTTGTAGTGAATAGGATCAAAATAACTTGAATGAAACTGTCTAAGAATTAATAAAAAATAATGAAGTAGATAATATTTATGTAGGTGGTTCAAGTGAAAAACTTCTTGCCATAGAAGTATGAAGCTGTGAGACCAAATGTACAACATCCATTAAGAAAGTTGTATAGGTGTGGGATGTAAAACCATGCTAGGAAGTTTGGTAAAGTAGAGCAGGCCAAGACCTGGAGACTTGGTGGGCAAGGTGGCTCCAAGCTCCCTGCCAGACTCCTGACTTGGAACATGTGCCATGCTTGTCACATAAGAGGCATGACCTGTAATCACTTAGGCTCAAAACAGAGTTCTTCATGCTAATGAGGTACCTAGAGGCTAGGAAGGCTTAGCCAACAAGATTTGAGTCACAGAGATTCCTCCCTGCAAAAGATATTTAATCTTAGGGTTACCCTGAGATGTGGGGTATGGTTTTACACATCCATTTTCCATCATGACAATAAACTGTTTAGAACCATAGACAGTCTTCTTTTCATCAAGATCTGCTGTAGGAAGCCATGAGGAAGGCCTTCACCAACAGAGCTGCAGCCTAATCTCCCACAGAAGGTCTCTCTATGCTCCTAGCCATAACCATCACCAAGCCTGCCTCTGTCAAGATAAATACAATCCCAAATGGGACAAGCTGGAGACTCCCCACCCCCACTTTCTCTAACTCCCAGCTAGATGCTGTCCCTAGCCATTGGGTCTCTGACTCCATTCTCTACTCTTCTGTGACTCTCAGTGGCACCTGGATATCCAAGAGTCTAAGAATCCCATGGCCCCAGCCTTGCTGCAGGCCCAGGGACCTCCAAACCAGCTCTGGCTTTCTCACATCTCAGACCACACTTTCCCAGCCCTGTAGCCCTGTATCTCGATACTTCCCTACAGCTCAACACCTGTCTTGGCAGCCTTGTGGAATAGGTACAGTCAAACTCCCAGCATTCTGACTCCCCAAGCAACTGTGCCTCGTGATGGAGCAGATGAAGGCCTACAAGCCTACATGTAGGGTGGAGCATGCCTACAACTAATACTAATGTGGAAGCTCTAGAAGAATCCTGGAGCTTGCTAGCTAGCTAGTTTAGCCAACCTATGAACAGCAGGTTCAGGGGAAGACACACACACACACACACACACACACACACAGAGAGACACACACACAGAAACACACACAGACACACACACACAGACACACACACAGACACAGACAGACAGACAGACACACACAGACACACACACAGACACAGACAGACAGACAGATAGACAGACTGACTGACTGACAGACTGACAGACAGACACACACACACACACACACACACACACACACACACACACAAATGTACAGAAGTACTTGAAGACATCTGACATCCACATGCACATGTGTATATGTGTATGCTCACTGTACCCCAATACAAACACAGAAATATTTTTTTTCTGGTAAAGGAATAAAAAATTAAAACAGTTTTTGTTCATAAATGACTCACATTGAAGCTCACTAGAATGGGGATATGGGACAGTGACTCACTTTTCTTTCTCAGAATCATATATATTTATATAGATAAGACTGTGTATGAACTGAGCCTGTCTTGCCTTCCTTGATGACACATGACTCAAGACAATGCCCACTGCTGTAATTTACTTCTACCAGTGATTTCTACTGCCCTACAGCCCAAAAATTAAATGTTCCCTCCTGCAGGAACCACTAGTGCAGTGTATGAGCGGGTGTGGGTGTTACCAGTGGAACAGCTTACTCTCTACCTAGTTTCTCTAGCCTTCTATGAATTCATTGATCTATTGGAACCAACCTTCATTAAGAGTGTGAGAAATGGGCATAGAGTAGCCCTCTTAACTCTGGTCATGTTGATCTGTGCTCTTCCATAACCACACACAGGTGGTCTCTCTCATCTTTGCCATTTCACTGGCCACTAATCCAAATAGGCATACATTCCATTTCCCTCTGCAATGCAGCCAATTTAACCATGTGGATCTCTGTCCTTGATTGTGAATTCAAGTCACAAACAATTTTCTGACTATATACTATTTTTTTGTGGTCTCCTGCTTATTCAACAATGAGGCTAAGCAATTGGTTAATTATTCTAAGATATTTTAATTTATGAGGTTATTATGAAGTGTATTGTTGCCTTGATTTCTTGTCTCAGTATATTTGTCAATAGTACATAGGAGGGTTACTAATTATTTTTTTTAGTTAGTCATGTATACAGTCATGTGACTGAAGGTGTTTATCAGCTGTAGGAGTTCCATAGAAGGTTTTTACGATCATTTTTTTACTGTCATTTCATCTATAAATAATAACACTTTGAGTTTTTCCTTTGCAAGTTGTATCCCCTACAGTTCTCTTATTCCTCTAGCTAAAACTTCAAGTATTATATTGTATAGGTACTGAGAGAGTAGATGACCTTGTCTTACTCCTGATTTTAGTAGAATTGCTTTGAGTTTTTCTCCTTTTAATTTAATATTGGTATTAGTCTTTCTGGAAATTGTCTTTGTCACATTAAGAGATGTCCCTTACATCCCTAATGTCTTCAGTACTTTTATTATGAGGGGGTGTTGGATTTTGTCAAAGGCTTTTATGATACTTAATTAGATGATTATGTGTTTTTCCTTCATTTTATTTATATACTGATTAGATTTACTAATTTTCACATGTTGAGCCATCCCCACATCTCTGGGATAAAACCTACTTGATCATGATGGATCGCCTTTTTGGTATGTTTTTGTATTCAGTATTTGAGTATTTTATTGAGAATTTTTCATCCATATTCTTGAGAGAAATTGGTCTGAAATTCTCTTTGTTGAGTTTTTATTGGTGTGGTTATCAGAGTAACTGTGGTCTCATAAAATAAATTAGTCAATATTCCTTCTATTTCTTTTATTAAAATAACTTGAGGAATATCAGCATTAACTTTTCTTTGAAAGTTTGATGTAATTCTGCTTAAAACCTGTCTATCCATGGATCTTTTCTAGTTGGTATACTTAATGCTTCTATTATACTTGGACTATTTAGATTGTTTACCTGATATTGACTTTCATTTCTTTTAGATTTTTTAAATTTAGGGAGTAATGATTTTTAAAATATGTCCTTATGATTCTCTGGATTTCCTTGGTGTGTGCTATGTACCCCCTTTTTACTCCAAATTTTGTTAATTTTGATATTCTCTCTGCTTTTTAGTTAGTTTGGTGTGGAGAAATCCTGCTAATTAAACTCAAAGTCTACCATTATCCAGAATGCCATCTGAGCTTAGCACAAAATGGGAGACTCTCTTTACTAGCAGGGCTTCTCCCTCTTTGATCTTGTCTGGGAAGCACTAAACCCCCATACCCTTTACCTGTGGAATGTCAAGTTGCTTTGGATAGATTACAGGTTCAACTACCTTTTTCCTCTTAAGAACTGGATCAGCAAGCACATGAGATTCCTGGAATGACTTCTCATGCTAATGAGGCAACTCAGCACCTTAGCCTTCAGACAATGACCTTTCCTCATCCTAGATATTACTGCTTTATTTCCCTAAACTATATAACCTTTATTCAACATGGTTAAAGTTGATCTGTCTCCCTGAAGCAGATCCTAAAATGTCATCACTTCTATTCATACTCACAGCCCATGCAAACTTCTGCTCCCTTCATCCTGGTGGGCCAGTAACCAACAACCCCAGGGAAAAGAAAGACTCACAGTAGGCACATAAACAGGAACCATGGAACCCACGGAGTTTTTTTGATACCCCCCTACAAAAAAAGGAGGTAATATCATCTTGCCTTTCCATCTTCACCTGAGGAGCAGTAATCTACTTTCATTTATTTGCTTTACTTTTGGTTTGCACCTTTCAATTGTGTTTGAATGGAATAACTAAAGACTTTTGGTTGGGGCAGCTCCCCATCTTCTTTCTGGACTCTGATAGCTCACCTGTGTGTAGGCAATAACTGTTTAGCCTGTCACAAAAACTTGCTGATAGAGCAGCCATTTAAAAAGTTACTAGGATGACTGCCAGTTCTTAATCTGTGAGAAGGCTTAACATTTTGGACTTCTGTGGAATTCCCTAAAGCTGAAGGCTACAGAAATTTTCCAATTGGACAAAGAGTTTCTCTTCTTTTATACCATGGACAACATTTCATCATAAAAAAAAGAAAGAAAAAGAAAACCCTCAGGGATTGGTTCTGGTGCTTTGATAAGGAATTTGTTCCTGAACTCTGAAGGTCCTGTTCCCCAGTTGGTTCTTGATTGATCAATAAAAATGCTAGTGGTCAATGACTATGTGAAAAAAGAGGGACTTCCAGGTTCTTGTAGACAGGCTAGGAGACATAGGAGGAGAAAAAAAGTTGCCATGCTTCAGAGGGAGAGAGAACCAGTCATGTGAGATCTCAGGTAGAATGGCCATTGGCCACTTCTCTGACTAGGCAGTGCCTGGGGTAGCAGGCAGGAGATTAGAAACATTAACTAAGCTGAGGGCAGATTTAGGGTGCTAAGCAAGAGGAAGGAAGGTAATTGGGCAACTAAGTTGTGGGAAGATTTAGAGGTGTTGAGTTGGGAGCAAAGATAAGGGCATGTTAACCAGAAGCCTTAATGATGCTTAACCATTGAACTAAAAAGCATATTAAAAATAATCTAATGTATGTGTACATCTTACTTCTGTGAATCCAATCGAACCAGGGCAATGGCTGGTAGAGTGGCCTGTTAGGAGATTAAAGTGGGGTAGTAGAAACTACACTTGCTACACCCTCAGATTAAAAAAAAAAAAAGTGATTGGGTCCTATGAAATTCCGCTATTAAAAGACTCACCAAAATACACCTGGGCTCCAATCTACTTCCTCTTCCCCAACCTCTTCATCCCCTGGCCAGCAAAGCTCCACTCTTGAGGACTTTACAAAAGAAAAAATGGAGATACAGCCCCAGGCAAGAGTTGAGAGGGTACTTGTGGGTCCCTCAGCTGTCACTGCTACCACTTCTGCTTGTGGCCCTGCCAGAAGACTGGAGTCTGAGACATTCTCAGTTGATGACCACTGCATTGGGACTAGATCCCTACAAAGGCAGATCAACATTTTAAACAGTTTTTCATAATTCAGTCATCAAAGAGCCATAATTGAGCACAATTCTGCTATCTCCCACATTGGCATAGAAAGTCCTTGTCCTATGGCTCACCAGATTCCATCTCTGGCCCTTTAGGCATACTCTATGAGTTGAATCTGCTTTCATGGGGGTTTGGGTGGGAGCAAATGCCTCCTGATGAGTTGATTCAGCATGCAGCTTGTGAACAACCCATAGACAAGGTGCAATCTGGTGGAAGGGGAGGTGACTGTCAAGCAAACATAGGCACATATACCTGGCCTGCCAGGAGCACTCAAGCCATCCCCTGCAGGGTAAGTAAGACTTGGCCTATGGTCAGGTTACCAAGGTTGAAAGTAAAAGAGAACAACTTTCAGTGTTTTTCAGTGTTTCAGAGCTTTTCCCAAGGCTCTGGAATAGAAAGGACCTGCAGGATCTTTGGCATAGCTGGACTCACATTGCCAATTTAAATCCTCTGGACAGATACATGATTGTTGCTTCTCAGCTCACCTGGAGCACAGAGCCTGAATTTTATGATGGGTGGAGTTTTACTTATAAAGTTTGAGGTAACATAGCTTGGAAAAACAACAGTTCACCCCAAACTTAGAATTTTCATGCTTCTTTGTCTGAATTTTTTTAAAATACTGGTGTCTAAATATTTGCTTTTCCTAATAACAGGAATAACTTAAGAAATGTTTTGTTTAAATGCTTGTTTATTAACCGCTGGAAGAGTGGGGTATACCTGAGGCACAGCCAGAAATGGTAAGTGGTATTCACATGGTTCCTTGACCTCCATTGTCTTGGCTCACCCTTCATACCCGAGGAGACTTGTGGGACCATAAGAGCATCCCGCTTTCCCATGGAAGCCTGGAGGGGCCCCAAGAACAACCATCAGGGAACACTGCCCCACCAATTCCTTGCCAGTCCAGTCTGCCTAAGGTATATCCAGCAAAGGTAAGTTGCCTTTGGTCCCATGATCTCCAGTGTCTGGCTCTGGGCTTACCCTTCAGTCCTGAGGAGCCTTGCTACTTCCACATGGAAGCCCATGAAAGCCCCAAATACAACCAACTTGGAACCTGCCCCACTAATCCCTTCCCTGTCTGCTCTGCCAGGGGCACAGCCAACAGAGATGAGTTTTGCACAGTCCCCTGACCTCCATTGTCTGGCTCTGAGCTCACCTTGCCATCCTGAGAGGCCTTTGGGGACTACAAGAGTGGCCTGCTTCTCCATGGAGGCCAGTGCAGGGGCCCATAGAACAACCAGCATGAAACAATCCATGTGAGTTGCGTATGCACGTGGCACAGCAAGCAAAATTGCATCCCCTGACCTCCATTATCTGGCTCACTGCTCCCTGTGCCATCCCAAGGAGTCCTGACATCAGAATCATTGAGCCAATATCAGGGAAAATTATATACCTAAAGGACAGTATTAGAATACAATCAATAAGACCCATGGCAGTATGTCACCAACTGAGCCCAGATATTATGCTATAGTAAACCCTGGATATACTAAGGAAACTGAAGTACAAGAGGATTCTCTTATAAAGATGATCAAGGCCTTTAAAGAAGAAATGAATAAATTCCTTAAAGAAGAACAGGAAAATACATATTAAAAGGTAGAGGCCTTAAAAGAAGAAGCAAATAAATGTAAAGAAATATAGGAAATTAGAATCAACAGGTGAGGGCTATGAATAAAACTGACCAAGAACTGAAAAAAAATCACTTAGAAGTAATAAAGAAAGGACAATCAGGCAATCCTGGAGATGGAAAATGTAGGAAAGAGAACAAGAACTACAGATGCAAGCATCACCAACAGGAATACAAGAGATGGAAGAAAGAATCTCAGTCATAGAAGATACTTTAGAAGAAATCGATACATTGGTCAAAGAAAATGCAAAATCTAAAAAGTTCATGACACAAAATATCTGGGAAATTTGGAACAGTACAAAAACCCAAATATACAACATTATTTGTACCCAGAAGCTGGAAACAACCCAGATGTCCCTCAACTGAAGAGTGGATACAGGAAATGTATTCATTTACAAAATGGATTCATTTACAAAATGTAATCATATTCAGCTTTTGAAAATGAGGACATCATGAATTTTGCAGGCAAATGGAGGGAACTAGAAAATATAATCCCGAGCATGGTAACCCAGACTCAAAGGATATGCATGGTAGGTACTCACTGATAAGTGAATATTAGCCAAAAAGTACAGAATACCCATGAAACACCTCACAGATGGTAGGATGCTTATCAACCTACCATCCAAGTGAGGATGCTTCGATTCTACTTAGAACGTGGAACAAAATAATCTTGGCAGACAGAGAGGTAGGCACCTGGATGGGAGAGGGGAAAGGGAGGGTAAAAGAGGGACAGGATTAGATATGGTAAGAGACAGGAAACAACCCAGAGGGCAAGGAGATGAATGAAAATATGCAGCTACAGGGTGTGAGAGGGCAGGGGGGACATCTAGAAAGTCCCAGAGACCTGGGATGTAGAGGCTTCAAGAACTAAATGGAGATAAATTTAGTTGAGATACCCAACAGTGAGGAGATGGAACCTGAAGAGAGCACCTCCAGTGGAGAGACATGGGGTTACCCATGTCTTCAAAATTTTACCCCAGAATTATTTCTATCTAAAGGAAATGCAGGGACAAAAATGGAGCAGAGACTGAAGGAAAGGCTATCCAGTGATCTGCCCAAATTGGGATCCATCCCATGCAAATTATTACTGATGCTGTTGTGCTTGAGACAGGAGCTTTGCATGGCTGTCCTCTGAGAGATTCTATCAGCAGCTGACTGAGACAGATGTAGATACTTACAACCAATCATTGGATTGAGGTCAAGGACCCTGATGGAAAAGTTAAGGGAAGGATTGAAGGAGCTGAAAAGGACTGCAACCCCATAAGAATTACAACAGTTTAAACTAATCCAGACCCCCTCAAAGTTCCCAGAGACTAAGTTACCAACCAAAGAGCATACATGGGCTGGTCCCTGGCCCATGGCACATATGTTGCAGAGGACTGCCTTATCTAGCCTTAGTGAGAAAGAATGTGCTAATCCTGTAAAGACTTGATGCTCCAGGGGAGGAGGATGCTGGGGGTGGAGGTGAAGTGAGGGGTGGGTGTGTGAGAGAGGGTGAGGAGGACTCTCTTAGAGGCAAAGTGGAGGGAGGATGGAGTGAAGAACTCGGGGGGGGGCGACAGGAAAGAGGTCAACATTTGGAATATAAATAGAATAATTTAATTTAAAAAAGAAGGAAAAAGAGAAAAATAGGAATAGAAGGAGAGGATTCCCAGCTCAAAGCTCCAGAAAACATCTTCAACAAAATCATAGAAGAAAGATTCTCTAACCTAAAGAAAGAGATGCCTATAAACCAAGAAGCCTACAGAACACCAAATAGATTAGACCAGAAAAGAAAATCCACCCACCACATAATATCAAACACGAAATGTGAAGAAAGAACAAAGGAAAAAGGCTAAGTAACATATATCATTAAAGGAAAAATCCACCAAGAGGACTTTTCAATTCTTTTTTCTTTTTAAATTAGATATTTTCTTTATTTACATGTAAATTTCTCCTTTCCCAGTTTCCCCTCCAAAAACAAACAAACAAACAAAAACAACAAGAACAAAGCCCTGTTGCCTCCCCACTCCCCATGCTTGCCACCCCACCCTCTCCCACTTATTGGCCCTGGCATTCCCCTACACTGGGGCACAAAACCTTCACAGGGCCAAGGACCTCTCCTCCTGTTGATGATCAGTTTTGCAATCCTCTACTATACACATGCTGCCAGAACATTCAGTCCCACCATGTATAGTCCTTGATTGGTGGTTGGGTCCATGGGAGATCTGAGGGTACTAGTTAGTTCATATTGTTGTTAGTCCTCAAGGGCTGCAAACCCTCCAGCTCCATAGAACCTTTCTCTAACTCCTTCATTGGGGACTGTGTACTCAGTTCAATGGATGGCTGTGAGCCTCTACATCTGTATTAGTCAGGTATTTTCAGAGCCTCTCAGGAGATAGCTATATTTAGGCTGACTTGTCCTTCCTTCAGTCTCTGCTCCATAGTTAATCTCTGCAACTCCTTCCATGGGTATTTGATTCCCCCTTTTACGAAAGAAGGAAATGCCCACCTTTTAGTCTTCCTTCTTCTTAAGTTTCTTGTGGTTTGTGGGTTGTTCTTCCTGTATTCTGAACTTCTGGGCTAATAATCACTTATCAGAGAGTGCATACCATATGTGTTCTTTTGTGATTGGGTTACCTCACTCAGGATGATACTCTCCAGATCCATCCATTTCCCTAAGAATTTCATAAATTCATTGTTTTTAAAAGCTGAGTAGTACTCCATTGTGTAGATGTACCACACTTTCTGTATCCATTCCTCTGTTGAGGGACATCTGGCTTGTTTCCAGTTTCTGGCTATTATAAATAAGGCTGCTATGAACATGGTGGAGCATGTGTCCTTATTACATGTTGGAGCATCTTCTGGGTATATGCCCAGGAGTGGTATAGCTAGGTCCTCTGGTAGAACTATGTCCAATTTCCATAGGAACTGCCACACTGATTTCCAGAGTGGTTGTACCAGTTTGCAATCCTACCAGCAATGAAGAAGTGTTCCTCTTTCTCCACAACCTCTCCAGCATCTGCTGTCACTTGAGTCTTTTATCCTAGCCAATCTGACTGGTGTGAGGTGGAATTTCAGAGTTGTTTTGATTTGCATTTCCCTGATGACTAAGGATGTTGAGCATTTCTTTAGGTGCT
>JADRCD010197738.1:0-24776 GCA_019843815.1 Montemys delectorum
GAGGCGTCTCATGAGGTAATGAGCAAACAGCCAATCAGAGATGAGCATGCCGCTCCAGGGCATATATAAGCAGTGCTTTTGGGGTGTCGGAGGTCGCCCTCTGGAAGATGTAATAAAGAATGGCTGCAGAAGGATCCTGTGTGTCTGTCCGTGATTTCTTGCTGGCAGGAAACCTGCGCGCACGACACAATTGTTGCTTCAACTTTTTCTGAGAGAGAGATAAACAAGTACCTACTCACTGCTGATGGGGCACCAATGACAGACTAAAGAAATAATACCTCCAAAGTCCAACACTGTGAACCAACCAGCTTATTTATTATTAGGGTTACTTATAGAGCAGAAGTATGGCATGGATAACTTACTGATAGCTGTCATCAGGAAGCCAACCCCAGCATGAGTGACAACTAAGGAAATCTGCATTCCTAAAGTTTCCTAAGCAACCTGCAGTCAGGTGGGCTAGCCTCCCCAGGAGATGTAAGTGTACTGGCTGGTTTTGTGTGTCAACTTGACACAGACTGGAGTTATCACAGAGAAAGGAGCTTCAGTTGGGGAAGTGCCTCCATGAGACCCAGCTGTGGGGCATTTTCTCAGTTGGTGATCAAGGGAGGGGGACCATTGGGGGTGGTGTAGAGGTACTTTCATATTTCATATCAGGCAGCTGAACCAAGGGCCAAGAAGAACAAGTGTGTTTTTTTCCCTGGCCCTGGAATTCACAAGGTGTAGATTAAACAAAAATAAATCATAATGCCTGCCTTGTGCTCATGCAGATTCCACTACTTTTAGTCAGTAATGGCAATCAATGGTCATATCAAAATTATCTTCAAGATAGCAAATTCCTAGGTTCTGTAAAAACTGTAATCTTAATTGTAATCTTAAAGACAACAATGTTAAAGTTTTATTTCCTTATCTCAGACGTCAGCTTTACTCTATTTATTTGCTTATTTATTTATTTACTTATTTTATGTTGAGCCAGGGTCTCACTATGCAGCTCTGGCTGTCGTGGATCTTACTATATGAATTAGTCTGGCTTTAAATGTACAAAGATCCACCTGCCTTGTCTCCCAAGTGGTAGAATCCCAGTCCTCACGCATGAGCCACAAATGCTTTACCACGGACCCATTTCCCCATCCCAAAGCTGCTGTTTTAGGTAGGACTGATAAGATCAAAGTAGGCAGGGGATCCCTCTCCTGTGGACAGGGGAGCAGGAGGGGGTCCAGGTAGTGCAGTAAGACAATAAGCAGCAGGATAGGGAGGACAGCAGGTGGAGCCAGGATAGAAGTAATAAAAACTGCAAGAAGGGTGTAGGGTGTACCAGGGAGCAAGGCAGAGAAGCCAAGGTAACAGACTAGGAGGGGCAGAAAGGGAGGTAACAGGCTCTAGCATTGTTAACATTTTTCTTCACATTCTTTCATGTACATAGCAACAAAACAGACCTGGTGAAGTACAGCCTGAGCTGTGCTTTCATGTAGCCATAATCTTGCCCATTGAAAGCTAGCATTTAAAACCTACTTCGAATCTAATAAAAACGCTTTTACAAGTCCACAAAATTAACCAGGAGAGCTATCTCAGTTGGTAGAGTGCTTGCCTAGTATGGATGAAATTGTGGATTCTAACCCTGGTACCACATAAAAACTGGGCATGGTGGTGCCCAGTGCTGGACAGGCAGCAGAGGGGTCAGAAGTTCAAAATCATCCTTGGTGCATAGTTGAGCGCAAGGTCAGCCAGGCTAAGTCAGACTTGTCTCACAAGGTGTGGTGGAAGCACAGAGATGACTCAGCAGGTTACAAATTACCTGCAATAATAAATACACAAGCATTACCTTGCAAGTATAAGAAGCTGAGTTTGATCCCTAGAGTGCTCTTTCCTTTGATACTTTCATTTGTTTCTGAGATAGGGTCTTAACAATCAAATATATTATTAAACTAATATAGATTCTGTTTAGATACCAGTTTAAACAAGCTAACAATAGAATCATATTCTTAAAACAAGTGGGGGGTGTGATTACAAACCAGGCATTAAATAATGCTGAGGCATCTCTGCTCGTTGTCAGGTAGGACAGCAGTATGTGGTTTTATAATAAAGTGTCCATCTCAGAGACCAACTCTGATACATACCAATACAGTATCAATTGATATCTGATTCTGCTTTTAAATATTTAATTAAAAGAGGAAAAAGAATGTGAAACAAGTTCAGCAATAGAGCAATGACATGCAGGCAGTGAAAGTGCAGAAGAGTCATTTCTTGTTTGCATTAAAATATTTTCATAACAGCTTTATCTAATGAGGCCTCTGAGGATGGCACGTATCTTGTCTAAGATCAGACAAAGTACATTCAAGGACATGTTAAATTCCAAAAGGAGGTCACTAGGAAAGAGGAGGAGTAAGAAGTGAGTGCCTCAGGGAATAATGAGCAGGTGCAGAGACTCCTAAGCTGAGGAGCTCAGAATTCTATTTTGAATCTAAGTCCACATGATTTACATGTCATGTGGAAAAAGTTATAAAGAGTGTGAATTCAGGCTGGAAAGGATTATAAACTTGGAGATACAGAGTTTGGTGGTTCTTCACATAACAGTGTAAGCCACAGGAGCAGAAAAAAGGCATTCAGAGTGTGTGTGTGTGTGTGTGTGTGTGTGTGTGTGTGTGTTGATAGGGTGTAGGGTTCATGCTTTTTCAGGGCAACATGTTGCTAAGAATAAATCCACACAATCAAGAATAGCACACACACTTACATGGGTGATTCCTTTCCTGCTTTTAGCTGAATTATGTCCTGAACAAGAACACTTCAGATCCTGAACAGCTTTTCCCAATCCTCCACTCCTTCACTCCCTGATCTCCCAATCTTAGCAGATGATCCCTTCTACTTTAGAGAAAACATCCGTCTTCCGAAGGTAACCACCACAACCGCCTTCAAGGCCTATTTCCCACTATGCTCTTATTTCAACATGACCTCTATTCCACTGGGGATCAGTAAACAACACAAAATCCATTCCATGCAAAGTTTATATAACTGCCATATAGCAGTATATAGCAACAATCATAATGTTAACGCTTTACATATTAGTTGATTAATCCTGAGTGGTATCCTTTTTTATATAAGCAGGAAGAAGGCCTAAACTTGCTCTGTGATAGTAGCAGGATCTGAACGGGCACAGTGGCCTTATCTGAAACCACAGCACCATGTCCCTCTCTCAAAATAAGGAACTCAACTTCAAAGGTTATCATTTCATCAACATAGTATTAAACAGCAACAACAACAAAACAAGCCAATTCACTACAGCTTGCTTAGTAACATAAAAGTATACAGTGTATAAAATCATAATAAAGAAACAAACTGTGTTACTGTTAAAAACCATAAATATGTAACAGAGCCATAAAGACATGCACAGAGGTGACAGGCTAAATTCAATAAAGTTGTCTCTTAGAAGTTCTTTTTATTAACTTTTATTGCAAAGAAATGAAACCAGCCTGACGGCTCCTGCCTGCAGCTATGACTCTAGGCTGCTGTGACAAGAGGACCACCAGAATTTGAGAATAGCCTGGACTACAAAGTGATTTTGAGGCCAGCCTGGACTAGAGTGAGACCCTGTGAGTCTCTATACTAAAGTGAGCCAAAACAAACAAACAAACAAATGCCAGCCTACAATATAGATATCTTAGACTATGTCAGACTTCAGTTTCTAAGTGCTCTTTCTGCCACCATGTGGCTCCTATAGATAGTACAAGCACACAATTTTCAGAAAGCCAGCACTGTTAATGTTCAGGTCATTACCGCATACGTAGAAACACAAAGAGCCACTATTTGATACATAATCAATTCTAACAACATATTTTGGGGTAGGGGTGTATCTTAGAGTGCTTGCTAAACATACCAAGGCTCAGCACTAAAAACACCACCATCATCCTGCTAGCCTATTTATTTCCAACTATGCAACTTCTAAACAGAAGATTTAAATAAGGAGTTCACGTAAAGGAACAGTAATATGAAACTTATTGGACATGAAGTATAAAATGACAAAGAAATTAATGTGAGAAGCTGGATGGTGGTAGCACATATCTTTAATTCCAGTACTCAGGAGGCCAACACCAGCAGATCTCTAAGTGAGATCTACAGAGTAAGTTCTAAGATAGCCAGAGCTACACAGAAACCCTGCCTGGAAAGACATGCAAAACAAGTAAGAACAGAGGGGAAGCCTCTTAGGCATAACTAAGTAGGTAAATAAGGGGTTATAGATATACTTCAAAACTAGTAAGTAAATAATATGGAAAGAATATAGAAACTTTGTCCATATTACTACTAATTTACATGTAAATTTTAGTATTCCCCTCTTTTCCCTGAAACTTAGTACTTTTGAGACAAGGTATCACTATGTGGTCTTGGCCTGAAAACCACTATATAGACAAAGCTGGCCTTGAACTCAGAGATCCACCTGCTTCTTCCAACAACTAACTAGCTTCTTCCTCACTGTTCCCCAGATCAGCAGAGCTGTGTCTTCTTGACTCTGCTATTCTCTATCCAAACGAACTCATGGTTCATGCTGTTCCCACTCTGTGAGGCAGTGGGAGCTCTCTGCTGAGATTTCACTCAACATCACAGGAAACACCTTACATTTGTCCCACCATACGCTGTGCACTGCTGGGCCGCTTCCCTCCATGATCCCTAGACTGTGGCAAACAGCGTGTAGACAAGAGACACTTGCTGAGTAACTCAAGTTCAGAGCTTCACAGACACAGGATTATATTATATATTGTGAAGCTTATTTTAGTGATGTTGACAGTTCTACACCAACACATATACATGTAACTGAAATTTACAAACAAGGCCCTTGGTTCACAAAGACACAATCTGCCAGACAAGGTAGTTGACTGACTTCCTGTAGTCTTACTTCAGTAAACTTCTTAAAATGTAGAATATGATCTTTATCTCTTTTTGCTTTGCTTTTCCCCCCCCCTCTTGCCTCAGGCACACAGGCCTGTCACAGCTTCAGTAGCTGAAGCGTGAAGACTTAATATATATCACAGCCACTCCACTCTGCATAGGTGACGAAAGTCCTCCCTATGCTTAGAGCTCATTCCTTTCTCTCCTTGTTTCCTTCCAAATCACACGGTGTGGTGTCTCACTTTAGTTTTCAATGCTTCTTGTGGCAGGGATTACCAAACTTTTGAAAAATCTTAGATGCTAAATATTTTAAGTGCATCCAGTTACCAGATCTTTTTTTTCTTTAGCAGATGTTAACTTTACCAGATGTATAAACACTGGATACCACACTTGCAGAAGGAATGTCCCAAAGACCTACACAATCATTTAGTATTTGAAAGACCCAGGGCTAGGTTTATGAAAAGGAAAATTGGTCCTCAGCCTCAACTACATCTGCACTGGTACAAACATAAGAGAAGAAACAGGTGGGCTGGTGAGTACCCAGGACAAGGAACCTCACTACTTAGTAGACAGCACTGCGAGCCATACAGCACTGCTGAGCAGGAAAACAACAACAACAAACCAACACCCAACCAACCAGCCACCAACCAACCCACCCACCAACCCACCCACCAACCAACCAACCACCAACCAACCCACCAACCAACCAACCAACCCACCAACCCACCAACCCACCAACCCACCCACCCACCAACCCACCCACCAACCAACCAACCAACCAACCCACCCACCCACCAACCAACCAACCAGCCACCAACCAACCCACCAACCAACCCACCCACCAACCAACCAACCACCAACCAACCCACCCACCCACCAACCCACCAACCCACCAACCAACCAACCAACCAACCAACCAACCAACCAACCAACCAACCAAAAGCCTGCTCCTCTTGGGGAACAGAAACTTCCTCCTCTTCCCTAAAAGAGTCATACCTCTCCAGGCTTCTGGTATCCAATGAGCAAGGCTTAATTAATCCTAAATAAATTTCCAAACTAGCAATGTTATCTGACATAGAATGCTCAGTACCTAGAGACCTCAGCTTCAATCTCTCCTTCCAAACACAGCACTAATAATCAAGCTTATTTTCTTCCTAGGTCATAAAACAGTAACTTTTATTCTATTAAAGCTGTGGAAAAAATAAAGTAATTTAACATAAAAAGTATTAATTTTTGAAAGTACAAATTCCTCACAAAACATCTTTACTTGGTAGTCATATTGTGACTAGAAACACAGAAACTGAACCATGGTAAAATTTATTTTGGGGTAGAAAGCTTTCTAAGACTTTCAAATCACATCCATGACCCACCTGAGGGAGTGGGGTTACTTTATAATCTACTGACAGTAAATAAGAATACCTAAGGGACTAGTTAGAAGTTAATCTGTGGGCAGAAAAGATGGCTCAGTGGTTAAGAGCATTGGCAGTTCTTCCAGAGTACCGAGCTTCAATTCTCAGTAACCACATGGCAGCTTACAACTGTCTACAACTCCAGTTCTTGGGGATTTAAGGGACCTAAGACATACAGACATACATGCAGGCACAATATCAATGGCCATAAAGTAAAAATTAATAATAAGTTAATTTGCAATTTGCAGAATTCATGTGAGGATTCAAACAACATTTCTTTGCATTATGGACAGAAAAAACCAAAAAGTATACAAAAATATTCAGTAATGTAGGAAAGATTGTGCACAGGCAAACACAACCAAGTATCTAATCCGGTCAATGACATGAAACAGCACCCTCTGGTGCCTGTTTGTGAATCTGCTACTTTTCAATTATCAAGAAATAACATTTTGCCGGGAGGTGGTGGCACATGCCTTTAATCCCGGCACTTAGGAGGCAGAGGCAGGTGGATTTCTGAGTTCAAGGCCAGCCTGGTCTACAGAGTGAGCTCCAGGACAGCCAGAGCTATACAGAGAAACCCTGTCTTGAAAAACGAAAACAAAGTAGTTTCAAACAAAAACTAGTCAAAAGAGACAGGGAAGGACATTACATACTCATTAAAAGAAATATTCACCAAGATTCAAAACATTATGTACCAAGTACAAGGGTGCACAAGTTGGTAAAAGAAACACTTTTACAGCAAAAATCACATATTAACCTTCATATAGTCATCTAAACATGAAGTTATAGCAAATGGACCTACTAGACATCTACAGAGCACTCCATCCCAAATATACTTTCTTCTCAGTACCTCATGGAACATTTTCCAAAACTGACTGAAACTGCTCTTCTAGAGATTTGGAGTTCAATTCCCAGCAACCACTGGTTGGCTCACAACCATATATAATGATGTCTGTTACACTCTTCTGATGTGCAGGCATACATGCAGGAAGAATATTATACATTAATAAATAAAACTTGAAAAAAAAACAAGAGAGGAAGAAAAAAGAAACTACAACAAAGTACAGAGATTCAATGAAATAAAAAGTTGGTTCTTTGCAAAAAATCACCAACATTGACAAGCCATTAGCTACATTAACTAAGAAAGGGAAGCCGCAAATTAATAAAAATAGAGATGGAAAGAAGCACATTACAATAGATACAAAGTAATTTCAAAGAATCATAAAGACATACTTTTAAAATGTTATATTCTTAGGACTGGAGAGATATAGCTTAATTATTAAGAGACCCAACTGCTTTTCCAGAGGACCCAAGTTCAACGTGAGCCTGCTTACCATTACTGAACTTACACATCACTCCAATGGGAGCAGGGGAGGTGGCTCAGCTACTGTTCTAAGAGGTCCAAAATGGATTTCTAGTAGCCATATTACCACTCACAACTGTCTGTAACTTCGGTTCCAGGGGATGCAACACCCTCTCCTGGCCACCATGTACCCATGTGTGTTAAATTAAATTAAAAGTAAACTTCAAATGGTAAACTACAGAATTTACACCGGGCAATGGTGGCGCATGCCTTTAATCCCAGCACTTGAGAGGCAGAGGCAGGTGGATTTCTGAGTTCTAGGCCTGGAGGTGGTGGCACATGCCTTTAATCCCGGCACTTGGGAGGCAGAGGCAGGTGCATTTCTGAGTTCGAGGTCAGCCTGGTCTACTGAGTGAGTTCCAGGACAGCCAGGGCTACACAGAGAAACCCTGTCTCGAAAAACCAAAAAAAAGAAAACAACAACAACAAAACCTACAGAATTTACTTCAAATAAGTACTCAAGATAGACTGAAGAAAGTGGCTCAACAAGAGTTTCTTGGAGCTGCTCACAGAGTGTAGGTGAAATGGACTAAAGCTGCATTACTGGATGTTCCACCTGCAGCAGGAACAGCGGGGCTGCCTCTATGTAAACGCTGGGGGCTGTGCAGCTGCAAAAGCATCTCCTGCAGGAGGACCTCATTGAGGACTGCCTGAGAGAGCAAGGGTTGCTGGTGCAGACAATGCCAGCCAACCGGGAACTGCTGTTTAGAAGAGATGCTTTCTTGGGGCCAATGGGGCGTGGGTGGAGGGGATTAAAGGAGCTTGCAGCAGTAATCAGATGAGCTTGCTGCGGCCTTTCTCACCTGCTCCCAGAATCTGTGTCAACTCACCCCCAATCCCCAAGGGCAGGTAGGGCTGGGCGAAGAGTTGTCCAGGGCACAGGCAACATCCACCAAAGAGTCTTTGCTCTCTCAGCAAGCTGTTTCATATCATTGACCGGATTAGATACTTGGTTGTGTTTGCCTGTGCACAATTCCTACATTACTGAATGTTTTTGTATACTTTTTGGTTTTTTCTGTCCATAATGCTTCCTATAATTTTCTGGTATGTTATCTGAGCCCCCACCTCCAAGCTTTGCTAGGTTTACCTAGCACGTCTGAACCACCCCACCTGTAGGTAGCTTACTACTGTGAGTAAGAACTCCGGGAAAGCAGCTGCCTTTAAAGACTGCTTGACTGCTGGTTCAAAAGGTAATTACCTAATCTTGGGCTAGCCTCAGGTCTCCCTCCATCTCCCAACAACCATTCCTTGTCCACCTCTATTTCAGAACTAACATCTTGTGACTAACAGATAAAAGGCCTTTCGGAATCTATTAATTTAGCAGACTGCCAGCGCCCTCTGACCTAAAAGTTAAGAATGTCATAGTATAGACAAGCTTCCCTCTCACACTGCAACCCCCTTCGCCTGATTTATAGTTTTCTTGGTTTTGTAAAAGTATAAACCTACAGTAACCTAAATCTGTTTCCAAGCCATGGTAACTCCAAAGGACTCCAGAAAAAAAGCTCTTTCTTTCCTTTAAGGTGAGAGCTGGGGTCTGTTTGTTGCTTGTTTGTTTTTGTGCCAATACTATAAAACAACAAAAAACCCAAACCCTAAACAGCAAATATGACTGGAAAAGAGAGAGATTCAGTGAGTCAAAGACAAAGGAACAAGAGCCACAGGAGTAAGAAGATGAAAGAGAAATGCCAACCTTTCTTAGAGTAAAAATCATGGCTGGACTTAATGGAGAACGCATAAGTGCAAGATGATCTCCGGATGGAGATGGCTTGCAACTATCATTTACGTCTCTCCAGGCAAAGTAAGGGCTGGACATTTCCTTACACAGCAGTTTGTTTGAATTTCTCTTCTTGGGCAGACATTACAGTTTCCATCTAAAAACAGCACGAGGAGGAAAACCTTAGGCCACAACACTGACACATACATCAAAGGCTGTGGTTTCCAGTCTTGACTGGACGCAGCTAGCAGACTCCCCAGCAAACACACTCTGCTACCCCAAATATAGTTCAGTATCTAAGAGCCAACAGCGTGGTTTTCCTGAGGTTGTTTCTGGTGGGGGTGATAAAGGGGTTCAGACTTTGCTCTCTAAATAGTCCTCAGGCGGAAGGTCTATTGTCTACTTGATATGGTCAAACTCTTTCTTACAGAGCAGCCTTCTCAGTAGGGACCTTTCCTCCAGAGCTATCAAGTTAGGTAAAGCTGCTCCCAGAGTCACAGTGGCTTTAAAGCATGCTCTCTGCTCTCATCAGCTTGTAGGATGACTGTCTTTTTCTTGGAGTTATATTTTTTAATTTGTAGCCACATACCAGGGTTCAACTTAAAATGTGGCTAATCTGAATTGAGATGTGCTGTAGTATACGGATATATAGCAGACTATCTTAATAATTTAAAAATACTGATCCCATTACAGATGGTTGTTAGCCACCATGTGGTTGCTGGGAATTGAACTCAGGACCTCTGGCAGAGCAGTCAATGCTCTTAACCACTGAGCCATCTCTCCAGCCCCCTTAAAAATATTTATTATTGGTCACTTAACCCATCTATATAGCTTGACATAGTAACAGTCTGACATACTGAGCTAAATAAGTATATTATGAAAATTATAAAAAACTTGAAGTGTATATGGGGCTCATGTTACATCACTCTTGATATGTAACAAGCCCCATTTAATGAATGGACTTGGAAGAGGCACTGGAAACTAAGTTGACCATATACAAATTCAGGGAAAGGAATCTTCCCATCTTTTCACTGCTTATCATGCAGCAAGGGGGCGGGGAGGCTGCCTGGTCTCTTGTTAGCCTGACAAGTTTCTTCACTTGGAGGTCAAAACGCTTTATTTATAACATGACCAAAGGAAATTCCCCCTCTTAGGTTGATAAGACCTAAAACAGCATTTAGCAACAGTGTATTCTTGATTTCTGTGTGTTTCAGTAGCTAACTTAGTGATCTTGGGATCATGTTACAGGACTGGATTCCAATTCTTTTCCCTTCTTCTCTACTCAAACTGTTTCCAAATAATTCACTCAAAGGGAGGCCAGGGTATTCTTCCTAACATGGTTGTCTTATTAATCCACACCACTATCTATCAGATACACATACACACACATACACACACACACACTCACACACACTCACACACACTTGGGTCTATACATTAGTGAATAATAACTTGCAAATTCTAACTGTTGGGATGGAGATATGACTCAGTTGATTTATGCTTTCCTAGCATACATGAGGCCCTGCACTCATGAAATAGGTGCAGTGGCACCTAGCTGTAATCCTAGCACTTGAAGGAAGGGCAAGGTCATCCTCAGCTACATTAGACAAGTCTGAGGCAGCCTGGGCTACATAAGACCTTGACTCAAAGAGGGAAAAAAATATGGCTGCTACTCATTTTCTCAAGTCTATTACAGGTCTGTTTACTGGTCTGTTTTGGTTTGGTTTGGTTTGGTTTGGTTTTTCAAGACAGGGTTTCTCTGTATAGCTCTGGCTGTCCTGGAGCTCACTCTGTAGACCAGGCTGGCCTCGAACTCAGAAATCCGCCTGCCTCTGCCTCCCAGGTGCTGGGGATTAAAGGTGTGCACTACCACCGCCAGGCCTCAAGTCTCTTACTAATAGCTCAGTGCTAATTCCCAAATTTAAAAGTGGCCATGTCAGGAGTCATGTCACAGAGAAAAATGAATAAGCTGGGCATGGTGGTGCACATCTTTAACCCTAGCACTCAGGAGGCTGAGGCAGGCAGATATCTGTGAGTTCAAGGCCAGCCTAGTTTACACAGCCAGTTCCAGGATAGCTATGCCTACATAGAGAGACTGTCTCAAAAATAAAAAAGACAAGCAAAACAAAACAAAATAGTCTATTTTTTTCTTTTAAATAGTTTTACAGATTAATGAATAAAGAACAACCCTTTGATTAGTTGTAGATAGCAAGGACTAAATACAAAAACAGTACATTTCTCTAAAATCACAGGCAGAACTTATGGCTAAAAAACTAATGTAACATGATGGGTGTGGTTGCATAGCCTTTACTTCCAACATTCAGGAGGCAGAGGCAGGTGATCTCTGATTTTGAGGCTAACCTGGTTTATAGAGTCATGTCCAGGACAGCTAGAATTACACAGTGAAACTGTGTTTTGAAAATCAAAACAAACAAACAAAAAAATTAATGTAACACAATACCAAAAGAGCATGACTCAAGTCTTTCCCAGTATAATTCTCCACACGACCTAAAACACATAATGCCAAACACTGAGCACAGCTGCCTTTTACAATGCTCTGAAACCACAGGACCATTAAGTTACTTTCAAATGCAGTCAATAATTAGATACATATGTATAAGGATACTCAAAACCACTGATCTCTGCTGAAGGGAGATTTTAATTAGCACAGTTAAAGGTTACAACTTACCCAAGATCCTTTCTCTAAAATGAAAAGTAAAGCCAAACCAAAGAATGGCCTCCTTTTTTCTTTTAAATTACAGGTTAATAAATAAGAACAATTCTTTTGACTAGTTACCATGGCATCTTTCCTAACACAGCAATGACAAAAAGGCCTTTGAGAATTTATGAGAATTAAACATACCTTTTATATTTTAAATACCTGAGAAAGACAGGTGAAACAGAAAACAAGTGCAGAAATATAACAATACCCTGTGTGGTGCTAGTTGGTGGCGTCAGGTCCTTTTCTTCTCCTCCGTCCCAGTCTCTTTACCCACACAAGCCCACCTCTGCAAAATCAGCAGAGACTTGGCGGTTGTCACATTCAGGGTTTCCACACTCCTTCTTCTTAATTTAGAATAGAGGATCTCTATTCAAGTACTTCTACTCTTATTTCAAGTCATTTATCAGAACTTGGACAGCCACGTCCATGAAAGCAAATTATCTTTAAAGGCTCTTACTTCCTTGATTGTACAGCACTTCCTCATCTGAACTCTGTGTCTACTGCTTTGAACTATATTTAAGCCAATGAAAGCAAGTTGAGGCTTTTTTTTCAGTCAAATCATGTAACATGGTGTATTACTCAAAAACTCCACAGTTCTGAAGCAATAAGACAACACCCTAAATGTCATAACTCATATCCTGCTGAGCTATCTTATATTCTTAAGAAGTTAACATTTAACCACTTGTAATGTGGAGGCAAGTATTTTAAAACAACGGTCAATAACTAATCATTACAGAAGGAGTTGGATGTTCACAACTCTATCAGCTCCACCTGTAGCTTAGAGACCGGGATGCTGGGCACAGGCTAGCTCAACAACAGAAACTGTTTTTGTCTACTGCAGATACCCTAGACAAACACAGCACAGAGAGGAGCAGGCCAGAGTGCTCAGGCCTCACAAGTCTGACTGAGTCATCTCCCGAGACTCCTTGATGCTAAGTTTCCACTGAATAATCTTTTACTGAGGCTTAGGAAAAACAGGAGAAATGTTGCCTGCCTTCCTCTTTCATTAATGTCTTGACATAATGGAAATACAACAAGAAATTCTTTGGCCTTTATTATAAAGAAGTTGTTTTTAGGATGGTGCTTTCTAAGTTCTAAGGCCTGGGGTTAATCTCAAAAGGATAGGAAAGCAATTCATTGCTTTTTTTACCCAACATTCAGATACTGGATGCTGGCAGTCTTTAGAGCTGGTAAGAAGCAAAAGAGCAGAACTGAAAAATATGTCATGGGGAGTCCCTCTTACAGGGAAGAGCTCAGTGCTTAGAGAGGTAGACTCACGTCAGGCAAACTTAGACACAGTAAGTTCCAGAACTCTGGGCTCTGTCAGTATTCCTGGAGAGACACACAAACAGGTTTCATTTTCATGGTGTAAAACCCAATTATAAAAGCAGACTACAGAAGGCAGAAGTGAGAAGTAAGAAGCACAGCTTCCCCACTCACACCCCACCCTCCGCCGCTGCTGCCACCATCAGGCCAGTTTCCATCACAGACAGTTGTGTGCCATGAAGAGAACTCCTCAGCCTGAACATATGTCATCACTGGTGTCATTAGCTTCTCCTTTCTCACTATAATCCTCAGAGATTAAACACCCAGAGAGAGCAACTAGCAACTAGCAACACGGCTGTGAAGTTTCTGCCCCGTACATACCATTTCTTATTTCTACACTGGCTTTTACAATGGGAAGGCCTGTTTCCTTCAGGTCTCCTTCCCATTTCGTTCATCACTTAGGTTGGAGTCACTTCTAAGCACTGATTCCTACAGCTGTGTAGTGCTCCACAGCATGAGCATGCTGAAGAGACTGGCCTTGTTTTCTTCTCTACTTTTGAGCAGGCCCTGTCAGTCTTCATTTGGAAGCCAAGTATGTTTCCCATTGTGAACTACTTCACCATGGTAGCGGTCTTGTGCTTGCTCACACAACACATATACTAAACTTGAATGATACAGAGAAGCTCATCATGGCCCCTGCACAAGGATGACTTTGTGAAGTATTCCATAGTAAAAAAAAAAAAAAAAAAGACAGTCTTACCTTAAAAACCAAGTCTTTCTAGGCATGTTAGCATATTCTTATAATCTTAGGACAGGGGCCGGGCAGTGATGGCGCACGCCTTTAATAGGGCTATACAGAGAAACCCTTGTCTCAAAAAACTAAATACAAGAGCCTATGGGGAGCCATTTTCATCCAAACCACCATATGATCCAAACAACTCAATTCTTCTAAAAGATAAATCAAGGTCCTGA
Organism: Montemys delectorum; assembly: GCA_019843815.1. Taxonomy (NCBI): domain Eukaryota; kingdom Metazoa; phylum Chordata; class Mammalia; order Rodentia; family Muridae; genus Montemys; species Montemys delectorum. The sequence continues at coordinate 14,322 of JADRCD010197738.1, forward strand.
TGCTTAAAATAAACCATTCATCTCATTATTTTAAATACAATGCTTTCCTTTAGTGTGTCTTCTGTCAAACATGGTAGCATTACTTAACCAATCACCTCAGCTAGAAATCCTTACTGTGTCTTGTGACTTCCTGTCATCATATCATCTGCTGCTAGCTCTCAGTTTTGTCTATGTCACTCCCACTGAATTCCTGCCATGCATGGTCTAACCTCCAACATCTGTTGTCATAGCTTCACAAATGTATTCCCCCACCTCCAAACTTGTTCCTTTGGTTAAATCCAACAGATTCAACCACAAATGATCTCTTTCTAAACAACCTGGTGTCATTATCCTGCTTAAGTCCTCCAATGGCTCACTCACCGAACTGAAGACAAAGCAGAAATAAAGCTTACACTATTACCTATCTCCTCCCCCAAGACCTTATCTCCAAGTATACAGGCCCTCATCTCCAAGCTCCTGTTTCTGCCCTTACTGAAAGATCTCTCATTTTCCTTTTGCTAACATCTCAGGTCAACATAGCTGGGACATGAGGATTTTAGAAAACTTGTCCCATTCCTTCCCAGCCCTGTTTAGACTGGCTCTGGTAATGCTTTTTTAACTTCCTTGGGGGCAGAACTAGAATCCTACTCATGTCTCTGTTACCCCTTGAGAAGGCTAGGCTGATTCCATGACAGACTTCCAGTTGGCAGTTCAAGAGATTAGGCCTAAAAACCCAGGCTTCAGGCAGCTAATCGGACTGCCCCACCACTTGGCCTGAAGCAAGGACAATGGGGTCAGCAGTTTTCAGCCAGCCCTCAAGCCTCTGTAAAGAAAAGTCCTTAGAGATAGAGTAAGACAAAGCCCACCTATCCTGGAATTCCCCTAATGCGCTATAAATTGGGTCTGTGAGTTTATTTCAGGGTCTATCTTGGTAATGGGAGACCCCAGCAAGCTGGACTTCTGCAGAATAAAACACTCTTTGCATTTACATACTATTTTAGTTCGGTGTATCATTCTTTAGTGAATTGTGGACCCTTACAATCTATGCCTGGCGTAATAATAAAGCTTAAACAGGCTGAAGTTGTTGTCTTTCCTTGAAGAGGAAAACACAGCAGAGAGAGACGTTATATGGCTTTGAAGTCACCCAAGGAAAACTCAGCTCCTACACAGCATTCAGGGACTCACCTACACTACTCCCCTCACTTCTCCTGAACTCAGACTCTTTCACTCCCCTAGGCAAACACCCTACCACAGAAGTTAGATGGACTCTACTTTTAGATCCTCATCCTTAAAATCCAACAACTTTATCTTAATTGTCCCTGCATTTTGTGCACCCTTTCCTAGCCCTCTGCCCTATGCCACCTAAGAAAATGTTAATTTAATTTGTAGCAGGACAAGATAGTGCAGAAGTTCCTCCATCTTGTATTCTTGCTGAGGCCATGTTTAGGTTTAATTAGGATTTGATCTCCTTGATGAGAAGCCCCATGGAAAATTATCCAACTCTATTCTAGGAGCCTGAGGTCAAGATGCCCCAGCTAACTTACCTTAGTTTCTGGTAAATGGTCTGCTTGTGTAAACGTCTCCCTCCAGCTAACTGCTTATCTTAACTTCTATTAAACTGCTTGCTTGCGCAAACTTCCCCAACCCTAAACCCCCTGCTACCCTGCAACTGCTGAGTGAGATACCTGAACATGACTTTTTCTTTTAAAAACCCAACGCTAAATGTTCAGCACTACACTTGGGTCCCAAATACCCGAGTATAGTCTCAGCCAGTTGGAATAAAGATTTTCAATTGGCTATAGACTGTATCTGAGTGGTCTTCTCTAGTGGGCTTCCCATAACAAGTTCATTATTCTTCAATTAAAAACAAAACAAAAAGCTTAACAATAATATCCTAGCCATTATCTTAAAGGACTTAGTTTTCTAAACAAGAAAAAGAAAAAAAAAGGGATAAAATAGTGGCCAAATGATAACATGTGTGCTTAGCATACACAAGGCTCTGGGTTGTATTCCCAGTATAAAAAATAATAAAGGAAAGGGCATCATCCATAAATACAGGAGAGGGTTATCAGGGAGATGGCTCACAGGTAAAAGCGCTTGCCCTACAAGCGTGACAACTTGAGTTTGATCCTCAAAACCTAGAAATCAGTTTCCCAAAACTCTCTGACCTCATTCCATGCTGTGGCACATATGTGTACACACACACACACACACACACACACACACACATACACACACACACACACACACACACACACACCAAATTAAAAAGTAAAGACATAAAGTTTCAAACAGAGCTCATTCAATTTATAATTTCATGGGATTTTGGGTGAAGCAAGTTTTCCTGAACCTGTAAAAGAGTACTCTATGATTACTGTTAGGGTCTATGCTCAGATAACTATATGGCTTCCTTTTATTCCCCTTTTCTTTTCTTTCCTGTTTTCTTGTTTTTAATCATTCCAAAAGCCCTAGGCATGACATTCAGTACCTCTGGCCTTAGTCTACTTAATGGTTATGGTGTCCAAATAGTGCTTCCAAAAGTTCCTGCCTTCTCCTTAAGAAACAGTTCTGTTCCCACTGTAAGAAATATCAAATAAGAATTTTTTTAAATCAAATACTATAAAACTTCTGTTTAAGACAAAGAACTAAAATATTTTTCTCTCTCCCACTTTGTAAGAATTTTATGCAACTGTTTTAATCTCTATCACCCAATAAAACCTTTGCTTACTATCTCGGTGTGTTCCCAGCACACCCTCTTGATCAAGAGTAAAGTTTGGCTTATCCAGACACTTCAGTTGGAGTGGTGGTCTCTTTGTGACCCGAACATATGTCTAACACCACTACTGAGACCAGAGGATTTTTAAGGTGATTAAGCTACCTAATGGCAAAAGCACTGACCAAAATATCTGAAGGAACCACTTAGGATCTGAATTAACTTATTTAACAAGAAAACAGCACTCGCTACTAGTCATAGCCAACATTCAAACTACAATTTAACTTTTTAATCAAGAACATCCCCAATCTGTGCTGAAGGTCCTACTTCCTAATTTAACATAACTGATGGGGGAGATAAGCTTTATTTAAGTCTAAGCTCAGGAAACAGGTGAGGAGGCCAGTTGCTTTGCAGAAAAGAATTCTCTTTCAAAAGGAGCAATGAGGTCTCGGGGGCTTTCCTGCGATCATGGCTGAAAATTTTCCATGCTGGAAGTTCTTTGTTCTCCCATGAAGTTCCTTTAAGGGCAGAGACTTGCCCTCACTCTTATTGAGCTTTTCTCTCTCGTGTTCTCTCACTCTCTCTTTCTGTCTCTCTGTCTGTCTACCTCCCTTCCTCCATCAGATGGTCTTTTGCTCCCTACCTCAATAAACTTCTTGCATGAGATCTGTTGTGTGGTGTGATCTTTGCTGCACATCCTAGCCCTTAAATATTCCCTCCCTCCTGTATGCCTGATGCTAAATCCTAGCACATCTTGAAGAATCCAGAGCAAAGACAGAAAGTACCTGATTGAAAATGGCCAGCAGAAAGAATAGAGTGGGCCATGAGAAGTGAGAGATTAAGAAAGAGCAAGAAAGGAAGAGAGGATGGGACCAAGAGAGATCCAAGAAAGCACATAGCTGAAATGGCAGGTTATTTTTTAAAAAATCTGAAGCTGGGGGAACAAAGACCCTGAGGGAGGTTTAGGGTAGGGGGTGGGAGTGCGGAAGAGCAGAGAGGAGCCACAGGTACAGAGTGAGCTCCGCAGCCAGTGCACACTGTGTTATGCTAACAGGTACCTTTTTGGGACCTGACAAGATCCCTATTGGTAATGGCTCTGAGGGCAGTCTGACTTCCAGCAACAGCTCTAATCCAAATGTTTTTAAGATATATATACATATATGTGTGTGTGTGTGTATGTGTACTATAAGTATATATAAGTACATATATATACATATACATGTATATGTACATATGTGTGTGTGTATATATATATACACAATACTCAATACTTTCAAACTGAATGAAAGTACTCTCTTAAGAAGTAGCTCTTGCCAGGCAGTGGTGGCACATGCCTTTAATCCCAGCACTCAGGAGGCAGAGGCAGGGGGATTTCTGAGTTCGAGGCCAGCCTGGTCTACAGAGTGTGTTCCAGGGCAGCCAGGGCCACACAGAGAAACCCTGTCTCGGAAAAACAAAACAAAAACAAAAAACGAAGTAGCTCTTTGTGGGAGACAGTACTATTTACTTAACAGTTCTAGCCCAAGCTAGAAACATGGGACTCAGCTCAGTGCCTTAATGTTTCTAACCAACCTCCAAAGTCCAAGTCTTTTCATTCCTTTTAAGTCTCAGAATCAATGTGCTTCTTTCTCTCCCTGTAGAAGGCATTACTGCTGGCACACCATCTCTTGCTTGAATTAATGCAACAGGCTTCCTAGCTTCTGAAGCTCCATCACCCCTTCTACTTTATGCATCCGCTCTGTCTTCTAGGCTAGGCCTCAACTCTGTTCATTCTGTTTCAGGTAACAAATCTTGCTGTCCTGATCACAAAACAGCCACTTAGAGAAAACAGATACAGAGTCTGATCCCTCCTCTGCTTACATGATTGCTCTCAATTTGGACAGTGGATCTACCTTAACTTACTCAGACTATTTCTCAAACCCTGGATACCTAAGTGGCACACAAGGCTCTGTGGCCAGAGCAAATTAACTAAGGCCCTGTAGAAAAATTCCACAAGAACTTCAGAAAGACCAGGAGTTGCCTTGGTTGTTTGCTTTCTTCTAAGACTTGATATTCAGCTCGTTCTTCAATTCTGGGAGCCATCCCACTATTTTCCCCAAAATTCTTTAGTATTGTTTGCAATAGATTCCTGTTGTCTGTAACAAGGAAACTTAAGAAGCAGTAAAAACTGTCCTCTGCCCTGCTCCAGTACTCCCAGGCTCCCCCTCCCAGATTCCCAGGCTCCAGGGCAGCACCAAAGCAGCAGCTGTGCTGATCTCCACATCCTGCTTTCTCCTTCCTCTTGGCCTCCTGCCTTCAGCTCTTCCTCCCTAAATGCCCTGTCTAAATAATTCCTAATCATGTTCAGGACTCAGTCTAGATGTTACTTCCTGTGTAGTTTCCCAGAGCTTCTCAGGCTGGACACTCATGTTCCCATAGGAATTTGCATGATTTCCTCAGTAACCTAGCCCCAAGTGTAAGTTATTATACATAGTAAATGTTATATGTAATACCAACACCTACACTCATGCCTAACAGAGACTAGGTTCTCCATGGATACTTCTCAAAGGAACAAGCAAAATTAGAAACCCACTTTACTCAAATTAGTATTCACAGAAGTTTAACAAAGTTTTAAAAATAAATATACTGGTATGTACCACCACACATAATTCCAGCATTTAGAAGCAGCAAGGATCAAGTTCAAAGCCAGCCTGGTATAAATAGCAAGTTCTAGGTCATGCTGTCCCAAATGCAAATAACTAGGGAGCTAACCCAGGAGCATGCTAGCTGTACAAGCATACGGACCTGAGTTGGAGCCTGACATCCACAGAAGAAGGCCAGCGTGGCAGCAGTGGGGAGGTCCAGGTGATCCCCAGGCTTGCTGGTTAGTCAATCTAGACAGACAAGCAAACCACAGGTCCCAAGAAAGACCTTGTCTCAAGGAATAAGATATTCCCCTCATACACACAATGCTCTCTACATACATATATACATCCATAAAAATAATAAAACAAGCCGGGCAGTGGTGGCACACGCCTTTAATCCCAGCACTTGGGAGGCAGAGGCAGGTGGATTTCTGAGTTCGAGGCCAGCCTGGTCTACAGAGTGAGTTCCAGGACAGCCAGGGCTACACAGAGAAACTCTGTCTTGAAGAAAACAAAAACAAAAACAAAACAAAACAAAAAATAATAAAACAAATAAACTTGGAATCAAAAGACTCTAAGCATATGATACTGGCTATATTTTAACATCAATCAAATTCAAAGGCATTACTCTATGTGTTCACAATTCATAAAAAATAATCACCAACCTGTGTACTTTAAACTTTGTGCCTTCTTTTACATTGTAAATTATATGAACTGATGAAAAGACTTCAAAGTACATTTAATAAATAAAAAATTAAGAACTACAACTGCAGACTAGTAGTCAGTTCATGTGTATTGCATATCTTCTAGTCATAAACAGTACACTAACAGTAAAATTAGCCTTACTGGCTATAACTTGTTGATTCAGTCAAAAAGTCAAAATTCTTGATATTCAGCATTAACATCCACAAAATGGGATGATAATCACTTTCTCTCAGTCTTAGTGCTATAAAAATGCTAAAATAAAATCTTAAAGATGAAAATTCAAATACCAGGTATTTGTGTTACAAAATTCTGAGTCACCTGAGTCAGCATTATCTGTCCAACTAAAACAGACACTGGAAATCATAATAGTTTGACCTATAAAGTCTCATGAATGTACAACAAAATGCGATGAGATAATAAATCAAGACACTAACCTCAAATTTAAAATGAAATGCACATTACAAAAGCTGGCTTGGTGATGTATGCTTTTTTTTTTCTTTTTAAAGATTTACTTATTACTGTAAATAAGTACACCGTAGCTGTCTTCAGACACACCAGAAGAGGGCGTCAGATCTCATTATGGGTGGTTGTGAGCCACCATGTGGTTGCTGGGATTTGAACTGAGGACCTTTGAAAGAGCAGTCAGTGTTCTTACCCGCTTAGCCACCTCACCAGCCCCGGTGGTGTATGCCTTTAATCCCAGCATTCTGAAGCAGTGGCAAGCAGCTCTGTAAAGCCAGCTCTAAGATGTCTAGGGCTACCTGAGACTCCATCTCAAGAAATCAAAACAACCCTCCCAACAACAACAACAAAGGAAGAAGGAAAAAAGGATTTCTCTACATTGCTGTTTCTCTATTTCTTTTTTAAAAAGATTATTTTATGCGTATGAATGTTTTGCCTGACCAATGTGTACCACAAGTGTGCCTGGTGCCTATGAAGGTCAGAAGTGGGTGTTAGAACCTCTGGAACTAGAACTACAGATGGTCATCTGTTGAGATTTGGTCTGTCGTTATCTATTGTAATGCTAAATACAGGCCCTCAAGACCTGGTTGCCCCAAAGATGAGAGAGTCCACACATAGACCCAAGTGACGCTATGTGACCTTGTCCCTAAGTTATTTCTGAGTGGTGAAGATGCCAACAACCAATAGCTGAGCAGAAAATATATAGGCAGGGTTTAGGATTCTGAGCTTAGAGTCCCACAACAGGGAAGAAGGTGAGAGAGGAGGAAGCCATCATGGGTTAGGTGAGTCATGAAAACAGTGGCCATGTGGGTTGGCTAACTGGAGTTAGGAGGAGCCCAGACGAAACATGGCAAATTATATAATGAGATTACTGGCTAGGAAATAGACATCCTAGCATCAAGGACAAATATCTGCATAGCTCTAATGATTGAGATATGTGTCTTTATCCAGGAACTGAATGATCAAAGGTGCAATAAAAACCCAGAGTTGGGACTACATTTTTCTACAAGAGCTGTAAGCCACCATGTGGGCCCTGAGGACTACAAGAGCTGTTAGCCACCATGTGGGCCCTGAGGACTACAAGAGTGACAAGTGCTCTAAATTGCTGGCTAGGTCATTTTTCCAGCCTCTTTTTTCTTCTTTCTTTTTTGGTTTTTCAAGACAGGGTTTCCCTGTGTAGCCCTGACTGCCCTGGAGCTCACTCTGTAGACCAGGCTGGCTTTGAACTCAGAAATCCGCCTGCCTCTGCCTCCCAAGTGCTGGGATTAAAGGTGTGCGCCACCACTGCCCTGCCTGGTTTGTTTTTCTATTCTTTAAGTTAAACCAAGCAAGACTGTCTTCTGGAAAGGGAAAGTGTACCATGAAATGTCAACATGATAGCTTAAACAAGACCTGAGTGATGACACCAACTGACATGCTAACATGGATGAAGAAAACCTCACAAGGCCCCATCCCTAGATGAAGAACTACAGGCAATTAATGATTACCAGGAGATGGAGAGTCCATCATGCCCAGTGATGGGTCCCCTAATATCTAAGTAGTCTATCCTAAAACTACACATGAGCAACACTAAATGCTCCCAGCAGTTTATAATACATGTATGTACATAGGTACACCGTCCCATACACGCACAACAATAATAACTAAAGAAAAGGGGAGAAAGTGGTGGTGAAGAGATGGGGAAGGGTCTAGGAGGAATAGTAAAGGAATGACTATGAACAATGTACATTGTATGAAATTCTCGAAGAAATAACAAAAATATTACATTTAAAAAGGTTCTATAACACCACCACCTTGAAGGTATGAATAAAATCTGACACCCAGTAGCTCTTGTTCAGTCAAGGTAACAATTTTAAAAGATTAATTTTTTCCCCCACAAACACAAATCCTGAAGTCTCATTTAGCACATTTTAACGATTTATTGAAAGCCAAAGGCTGAGAGTGTTTATCAATCCACAGAGAGCAATCCAGGAAGCAGTATTCCTCCATGGACTCTGCTTCAGTTCCTGCCTTGAGGGGTTGGAGGGGGAGGCGGTTTAATGTACCATATAACTCAGAAGCCAAACAAATCCTTTGTTTTGGTCAGTGTTTCATAACCAAAGAGAAGCAAATTAAGCTAGCACTCCACAAATCTAATCATTTCCCCAAAGCACCAGCTGGAAATACTGTAATAGGAACCACTCTTTTAACAACAGGCTTTTGGGGAATATTTCCTATCCAAACCGGAATACTGATTGTGGTGACTACTACTAAAACAACCAACAAACAAGACACATAAAGTAAGAAAGACTTGTTAGTGGGATATGAAGAAACTAGGCCTTTGTTTGTTGGTGGGACAGCTGTAGAAACAAGAAGTTGGGCTTTTTACTAGAACTCACAGTAGAGAGTCAAGCATTCAAGAGGTAACACATACAGAGTAACACATACAGAGTGACTCTAGTTTCCACTCAGAGATCTTGCCCAGTGCTTGTGCATCCTTAACCTCTGAGCCTCTCTTAAAGAACTGGGGTCCTGCTGGGTGGTGGTGGAATCCCAGCACTTGGGAGGCAGAGGCAGGCAGATTTCTGAATTCGAGGCCAGCCTGGTCTACAGAGTGAGTTCCAGGATGGCCAGGGCTATACAGAGAAACTCTGTCTGAAAAAACCAAAAAAAGAAAACAATAACAACAACAACAACAACAACAACAACAACAAAAAGAACTGGGGTCTCTGGAATTTGTACGCAATGATTCTTCAGGATGATTTAAGTGACTTGTGTCCTCTTCCTCCCCTACTCCATGCCCCTCCTCCATTGGAAGGAATACGTTCCTTCAAGCCGCACTGTCACCACAACCTTATATTTTTTAATGGTGTTATCATTTCTTATCTTTTTGGCAAATCCAATTCCAGCTTCAGCCCTAATATGCCAACATTACACTCTTGTTTCAAGACTTCTGAAGGTGAAGCATGTTGTTTCCGTGACTGTGTGCTCAGTCATATACCGGGCTAACAATAAGCGCTGTCTGAGAAGAGGTGTAGCTTGATAGTGAATGCAAGTGTGAAGTCACAGAATCTGTAGGTCTGAATTACAGCACGGGTTTCTCCCTAGGTCTCCAGATCTTGAAAATAATCTATCTTGAAAATTTTGTACTTACCAGTCTATATGACTCAAATTCTATAAATCATTTATTTTTAGTGGAGCATGGCCAGTTACTGTAAAGACTGTGGCTACGTCTCAAGAGAAAACAAAGACCGGCAGGGTGATATGGAACAAGAATGAAGGGTTATGCCGTAGTTGTTGTACCAAGATATGCCAGCTGTTGTGTAAGAGAAGCAGGGGCGCAGAGACACTAACTAGGGAGCTGACTCAACAGCCCAGGTGAGAAAGGCTAACAACCTCAGTGTTTATTAAGCAAATACATGGGGACAGTCACCTGGTGTCTGATCATGAAAATACAGAATTAACAACTTCACAGGAAGGGTACCCCAAGGGACTATTCACTACCAACCGTCCCTCAGTTCCGTAAATGAAGAATGAGAAGGTTTCCAACTGTATTCCATGGGATGGGGAAGTGACCAAGCCCCTGTAATAAATATCTGTACAATGTCACTCTCAGATCAAAGCACTTTAAAACTACATGCATTTATGCTTAAGTACTGATTCACTCAATAAAAACGGTATGACCCATACAAAGGCAGATACCCACAAACTGTCTACGAATGCATACTGAAGAAAGAGAATCCACACTGGGTACATTAACCACACTTAAGGGTAGGTTCCATGTCTAGCAGTAGATGGCCAATACAAAACAAACTCAGTAATATTTCTGTAGACTTTCTGTCTCATATTGCTTTGTTTGAACAATTGTTTTACTGGTCTTTTTTTTTTTTTTTTGGGGGGGGGGGGGAAAGGGTTTTTTCAGTTTACACTTCCCACTTGCTTTTCATCACCAAAGGAAGTCAGGACTGGAATTGAAGCAGGTCAGGAAGCAGG
>JADRCD010197742.1:0-16533 GCA_019843815.1 Montemys delectorum
CAAATATCTACAGTTTTGTAGTTTTATCTTCAAAGAGAATGGCAGATCTTCTACTTGCTGAAAAGTGTTCTTTCTAATGGTACCAGACAGGCAAGTTAAGATGGAGTTGCTATGGTAACATTATAGTGATAAAACACTCCAATGAAAAGCAACTCACGGGAGAAAGAAAGGGTTTAAGTTAGCTTGCAATTCCAGTTACAGCTCATCATGCTGGAGAAGTCAACAGGAACTTGAAGCAGTTAGTCATGTCCATAGTCAAGAGCAGAGAGAAATGAATTAGTGCAAACTTATGGTATGCAGCTAGCTTTCTCTAATACAGTGCTATGCACTGTGGGTGGACTTTCCCACCTCAGTTAAATTAAGCAAGACAATCCCCCAGAAACATGGCCACAGGTCAATGTAACTTATACAGCCCCTCTTTGAGACTGTCCTGCCGAGTGATTCTAAATTGTGTCAAGTTGACAGTTTTGTGTACATTTCACTGATCAAGACACTGAGGCAGCAAGCAGAATTGTCTCACTTTTTTGTTTTTCATTTTTTACATTTGTGAGTATGTGCATGCATGCACATGCATGTGTGCAGGTATCCACAGAGGCCGGGAGATGGGGATTAGATCACCTAGAGCTAGAAAGGTGGGTGCTGAGAACTGAACTCAGGTCATTTAGAACAGCAGTGAGCTCCTTTAACCCTTGGATCATCTCTTTAGTCCTCCTTTCTAAAAACTGCATTTCTCTGTAACTCTTGACTTGTTTACAAAATATGTCAAACTTCCCTTCTTTTCTTTCAAGTTTATCTGTCTGACTTGAATTCAAAGTTCATGTAATACTAGAGGAGAGCCAAGCCCTGAGGAGATGAAATATGCCACTAAATGTCTTAGTGGTCAGGATTTGGGATGCTAAATTGTTTTTGCTCTGCTGAGGCACAATTAGTGAGACTTGGAAAAAAGTTTGTTCACCTATTATTTTGTTTACTCTGTGAAACGCAGAAGACAATAAAGTCTACCTGCAGATCCCAATATCTGATTTATAAGACTCTAAATGGCTTACTTTGTTGAATATAATTATTTATTATGACTGAAAATCTATATAGTATATGGAATTGGAGAGGTGACTTATTGATTAAAAATGCTTCCGGTTCTCAAAGGACCCAAGTTTTGTTCCCAGTACCTACATTGGGTGGTTCACAAATGTGGACAATCCAGCCGTAGTGGGGTCCAACACTTTTTGGGGTTCTGCAAGTACTATATTCAAGTGGCATACACATACAGACACACACACACACACACACACACACACCACACACATAACACACACATAACATGAATCAAAAATCTTAAAATATAATATTCTACACTATATTATATAAAACATATAATGAACCCAAACCAGAAGATCTGCAAAATGAGGATATTTTGTTGTGATGTGAGTTCTTCTAAAGCACCACTGAACAATGGAACAAAAACTTACGACAAATATACACCTAAGCGTAATTCTTCATAGCAATGTTACTTTAGTTGCTATGACAAAGGAATTTACACATAACAATGTTGTATTCTCCAAAAAAGCTGATGGTCGCATAAAATAGGCTCCCAGAACTGTAGGTTTTCCTATGTTGAACATGTTCAGCCATATTATTTTCAATGTCAAAGGACTGAATCACAACAGGTCAGTTGGCAGCTAGTAGTGGGTGACTTCTGACCCTGCCAGCTAATGAGAAACACACAAACAGGAGGCTATGTGCCTAGTGATTACATATATTGTCTACTGGCTCATTAACTTAGAAAACACAATAGGGAAACAGCAATAATTTTCATTGGATAGCAGTTACTATGTGGTGATAAGTTTTGGTCCATCTGGAGTCATCTGGGAAAAGAGAGACTCATTGTAGAAACTCTATCCCTCAGATTGGCCTCTGGACAAGTCATAGGGTATTGTCCAACTCAATGGTTAGAAGAGAAGGGCTCAGCCCATTGTAGGCTCTGATCTTGGGGAACATAAAAAGCAAGTTGAGCAAGCCTCAGATGGCAAGCCAGCAAGCAGTGTGCCTTCACTGACTCAGCTTCAGTTCCTGCCTCCTAGGTGTTGCTTGAGTTCCTGACCTGAGTTACTAGGTCCTGCTTGGCCATGTGTAAGGGACAGAATGACATGCTTCCTGTCCCTGGAACAGAGTCAACAGGGCATGGGTCTCCATAAGTGTTGATGGTTACTGTGAGAGTAAGGCTTGCTTGAATAATAGTGTGTATATTTTCAAGTGCTTCCTTCAAGGAATGTCCTCTCTGCCAAGGTTAATGACTCCATGATAGTCAGAGACAGCTCAAGTGCGGGAGGCTAGGGTGTCTCTATGTCTCAGTAAAAATGGTAGAATGCTTCAGGCCAGCCCTTAAGGCTGTGGGAAGGAACTGTAAGAACACGAGTTTGAAAATATGTAATTTCTCAACTATGTAAAATATAAGAATGTAATATGAACTGTATAAGGAGCTTCCCAGATCTAAAGGAACAGAGGCAGCTGCCCTGTGAGCCAGCTCATCAGAAACAGAAAGACAGGCAGATACAAATGCAGACAGATTCCTGAGTTCAAGGTCAGCCTGGGACAGAGCAAATTTAGGCCCAGGCATGATCGAAGTGACAGGGTCCCACCAACTGTATTACTGTCTGTGCGTGTGCTTGCTGTACTTCCTAAGAATGAAGGGCTATGGACATGTGGTGCTGATTCATCAGATAATAAAAAGGGAACTTGAGGTAATGGCTGAACTGATAAGTAAAATTAAAAAACAAAACTGGACTTTAGATCTGTAAGAGATGAACTGTCTAGACATATTTTAGAATAGCAAAAGAAAGCTGCCTCAAGCAGAGCAGAACACAGAGAGCAATCCAGAAAGCTGTCCTGAGCAGAACATAGGCCACCAATCTGATGCATGATTTGACTTTCATTCATTTGTTTTGCCTCTCTCAAACACCCTTCTCTCAGAACTCCTCTCCAAACCAAGGCTGGTCCTTGGCATCAAGTTCCTTCATGATGGCCTGTGATCAGAACAGGTAAGCCAAAATGAACTCTTTCCTCCCCAGGCATGGTCATGGTGTTTTATTACTGTGATAGAAGCCAAACTGGCTTTCCTCTTTAAAAGAGGAAAGAGATCATGTCACAAGGCTTCTCTGAACTTGATAGGAAAACAGACATTCCCCCTACCTGGAAAGATATGGGTGATGTTTGACATTAAATTCCAGACCTGTTTATTTTGATACTGAAAAACATCTTCTGGAGTCAGTAAAAGCCTTGCCTTTTTCTGGAGTATTTCAAAATGTTAGACCACATATCACATTAGTAGTATTACTCTCTTGATTCTTTCTGAAAGGCTGGGGATTGAACCCAGGGCCTACTCCAAGCCAGGGTAGTGTTCTCACCTGCCTCTACCCCTGATCATGTTAATACCTACTTTTTCCCAATTATGTAATTTTCACAGCTTCTGCTTCCAATTCAATAATGTCAATAATGTTATCTCAGAGAATAAATTGTGAGTGATATAAACTATTCCTAAGCCTTCCAGCATTGTGCCAGGTGCCCTGAGTAGCAGCCTCTCTCCAGCTGCCCAACACACTGTGGGCAGTAGAAGTCCTTTCAGGTAGAGATCATCCTGAAAACTCATTAGTAACAAAATCAGACTAAATTAGTCAGTTAAAGACCACACGCTGCATGGTTTGTCTACAATGACCAGAAGAGGTGAATCTGTGAAGACAGAAAGTCTATTAAGGCCTGCCAGGGGGTGGGACGGCAGGCAACAGCTTACTAATGAGGACAAGGCTTCCTTCTACAGAGATGAGAATGTTCTGGAATTATATGAGACGAGGGGTAGCTTAGCATTTTGAGTTCAGGAGAGTACTCAATTGAATAAAGTGCTTAAAATGATACATTTTATGTTATCTGAATTTTACCTCAGTAAAAGTTCATGATATGTTTTAAGAGTTTGAAACATTCAGATATAAAATGTAGATGAGAAAAGGTTATGCTAACAGCTAATGCATCTCTTTTGAAAATTATCTCCATTATGTCCCACAAGTCTTGTTTGTTCTTGTTTATCCAAACAGATCTCATATCTTGCACCATGAACACAGTTATGTTCTTAATGGATTCAGAACATTGATCCTGTAAACTTGACCTCATGCTTCTTGTTTGTCCACCTGCCATATTCTGTGTGTTTCATGTCTCAGATCTCATCCTTTTGATAACATGGCTATTTACCATCCGAGTGTGGGATCTGTTCTACTGAACCGAAAGATCTTTATATTTCAAAAAAAGTTTCTAAGGATATGTCCAAGTTGAAATAACTTCATAGAATACCCATGCCATAATATTCAAATTCCACCATCGGCATTAACTCTAAATTTATGCCCATCTGCTGAGAAATGTGTACCTCTGTCCATTCATAGCCCCTTTACAGCCACAAACAGTCACCCTTGTTTGGTGTCTTGAAAGCACTTCATGTTACTGACAATTATGACTAAAAACTTGGTCATTTCTCATTATAGGCCTTATAAGTCTTAAGTTTTGGTCAGTGAGGGGAGAATAAGCAACTATGGGGTACAACTCCCTAAAAGAGACATCTGTGTCACATCTTCTTCTCTCAAGGCTCACGGAGGACTATGGGAATGGGGGAGGCGGGGACAACAACTGTAAGAGCAAGAAGTGGTGATGACTACAGAAGACAGTGTACTCAGAAACAAGAGAGCCACTACACATATGAACTCCCAGTGCCTACAACTACATGTATAAGACATTCACAAGGTCACAGCAGACAAAATCTCAGCATGGTCAGGGAAGGGGATCACAATTCCCCACCCACCCACTCTAGCTGAGGAGAGATTGGCAGTTGATAGCTGATGGAAGAGGGAGAGTCCTGTTCTCTTCAGGGATGAGCTACCTAAGCTCCAGTAGATGTCCCTATCCCTTGTGCACATACTGGCCAAATAAGTGAACTCCATAGGGCCTTCTTTTCTTTTCTTTTTTTCTTTTTTTTAAAGAAGAGACCAGATGAGGGTTGAAGGAGATAATAGTGAAGGATGAGAACATTGTGTTTAGGTCCATAGCCCATGTTAGTGTTGTTGGTTTAATGGGGTCATTTGTCTCCCTGGTGCTTAGTGTTTTACATTCTTTGTATATTCTTGGTAGTGAGCCTTCTTCAGGTACTTAGCTGGGGAAGACATTTCTCTATTCTGTAGGCTGCCTCTTCATTGGTTGAAAGTGCTTTTTGCTGCATAGAGTGTTGAGGATAGCCCTGGGGTCTATTTATATTTGATGTTAATTCTGTTCCCCTGTGAGGGGCTTCGAACAAAGAATGAATCATCACTCAGGTGGTTTCTTGTAAACCTTTTTCCTACCTTAATTTATAAAATAAAGACTAGAGCCAGTGATTGGGCAGAGAAAGCAGGGAAGATGAAGCTGAAGGTTTTGGGGAAGAGAGAGAGCGTGCGCGCATGAGAGAGAGAGAGAGAGAGAGAGAGAGAGAGAGAGAGAGAGAGAGAGAGAGAGAGAGAGAGAGAGAACAATGGGAGACAGAGAGAGGAGGAGGCGGTGGAAGGAAAGCAGAAAAGCAGAACAGAACAACGTGGCCTGGAGAAACCGCAAGTGATAAGGGGTCTCGCAGATGAGGAAGTTGGTAGTGTAGTGCTAGATCTGCCCAATCTAGGCACACAGAATGTATTCATATTAATCGAGTTGTGTTTTCATTGCCGGGGCATATCTGGGTTGGAGATTCACTGCAACATAGAAGCTTTTAATTTCATGAGATCCCATTTGTTCATTGCTGACTTTGTTACCCCAGTCACTGGAGTCCTATTCAGAAAGGCCTTCCTATGAAGTATTCCAAATCTCAGTCTCTTTACACACTGTTTCCTCTCTTCTCAAAGACAACTCATTCTTGGGACCCTTGGTGGCTTTGCATTTATTCTTACACATCTGCATTAAAGCTCACATTCTATAGACTGACTGCACAATCTGATCTATGTTACCCAATTCAACTACTACTCAGTGAGTCATATTTCTACAAGGTACGCTATTCCAGACCCAGTGCCCTCTCTTCCACCTAATGATGTGCACATGCACATACTTGTCTCCTGCCGTCTGTCTGTGCTTTGTTTGATTCTGAGCAGGTCATCTTTGCCAATTTATGCCACAGAAGAAGGAAAGTGCAGCATATTGGGGGAATTCAGCAGTATACAAAAAGAAGTGTCCCCAGTACCTTGTTTCTAAGAGTTTATCAGTCAAACTTAACAATAAAATCAAGTAATCCATAATCAAAATACAACTTGTTGTCATGAATCTATGAAAGTGACTGACAAGCAAAATATATTTTTTGAAATGGAGAGTCTAGAGACATGTTGGGCCTTATTCAGCCAGATACTGAGGCCTAGTGAGGAAGCCTGAGCCTTTGCTCGAGTTTAGAGACCTGTCTTGTTCACTTCTATACTGGAGTGACTCAGCATGACCTGCTTATGCCTGCCTCTGCCTAGCCATCACTGGTGTATCAATTTCTTATAGGCCCCGTGAGATCACCCCATACCCCTTGTCATCTCACACTACCCCATACATCATCTCACCCCATACCATCTGTCACCTTTCCCCACCCACTCTGTCATCTCACCTCACCAGAAATTCCTATCTCCTTCCTCAACCCTATATAAACAAAAGACTGATACAATAAAATGAGTTCCTGCTTTGACAGACTCCCGGCTCAGAGTGGTTATTCTCCGGATAGCAGATCCGAGCTGTGATACTCAACGTCCTGCTTCAGCCCCAGAGAGGCTTGGCTGGACAAGTTCTCTCCTCTCATCCTGGACTGCTGGCAGAGAGCAGGCAGAGAGCGATGGCCCAGAGCTTTAGAAAGCATGCATGCTGCTCTTCCAGAGGACTTGAGTTCAAGTTCTAGTATTCATGCTGAGTGGCTCACAACCACCTGTTATTGCAGTTATGGAGAATCTGGGACTCTTTTCTTGCCTCTATAGACACTTGCAGTTAGCTACATACTCCCCTACCCTGCCACAACACACCCATAATTAAAAATAAAACAAAATATTTTTTTAAAAAAAATCTAGGTTTGGCTAAATTCAGTTCTTCCTTAGTATCACCCAACAAATTCTTCCCTGTTGTCTGTCTCCTTTACCCTACTCAAAGCCTATCGAAGACCTAGCGCAGTGCTTGGAATTAAAGACAGAGTGGGCTCCTTTGTAATCTGTACTTCATCACAAGAGATAAACTGGCAAAGCAGATATGCATGGGTCTCAAATATCCCATCCCAAAGCACATTTTTTTAACCACCCTTGAAAAGATTAACATAGATAAACAACCAAAGAGGGGTGGGCATTCTTTTCTAGGAGTTCCAAGGTGCCCAACAGCATCTTTAAGATGCTTCTGGTTTGCATTCTGGCTGAGAATGGTCTCACAGTGGCAGACAACACTAAGGTGATGTGTAGCACACTGCTCTCAAAGCAGGCTATCTGGGTTTAGGGCTCTCAGCTATTCATTTTCCCTTAGTCACTAAGAGGGAATGAATCCATGTAGCTGCTTTCTACTTTCTAAACAAGCCTGGCCTGTATGGACATAAATTCTCTTTATTTATAATAAACAATCTAGACGACCAAGTGCATACTGTTAAAAGCTGTTTCAGAATATCTTTGGCTTCTACTAAACTCAATCTCAGTTGGAGAGTGTTGGCTAAGAGGTCTGACCAAGGCCAGCTTTTATGGGCTCTGAGAACCATAATCCTCTAAAGGACACTGTGATTGATCTTTGAGAAGCAGGCCCTCTAAATAGACATTGCTTCTCATTTGAGTCCCTGGCATTTTTCTTACCATACTGTTATTCTTTATGAAGTCTCAACAGCTTGCTTTCTGTTTTCTTTTTTTTAAATATCCTGTACAGAGGTGCTTAATAACATCCACCTGATTTGTTTTACATCAGAATCCATGCCAGTTATCCTGGAGGGGTTGGGGAGGGGAGATTATAACGTTATATATTGTATGAAAAAAAACTATTTTCAGTGAGTAATTGATGAGGGTGATGATGATGATGATAAAATTAGGGTTAGTGAGTAATTGATGAGGTGATGATGATGATGATGATGATGATGATGATGATGATGTAATTGATGATGGTGGTGATGATGATGATAAAATTAGGGTCAGTTTCTAACTTATGCTGGATACACCTTTCTCATCTTAGTAATTTCTGTAAAGTTCTTGCTCACTTACTCTGAGGGTTGGTGGCTAAATGGAACCTGAGCAGCCTGGCAAGGCTTGGCTTCAACATTAGACTGCACCTTTCTTCTTATTTTTGCCATCAAGCTGAAGGAACGGCTATTATTTGGAGCACATCCATTTATTGAAGAAGACATTTGTAGATCAGGAGAGCTAGTGGTACTTTTCATCCCATTTAAAAGTCTGGATCCAGAACAGCCAATTGTGTTAACAGTGGAGCAGATGGGTGAGAAGGCCAAGACCCCAGTCTCATGATAGCAGAGGGAGTAAATTATCCTTTTCTCCCTCCTTTGCTTCTAATCTTTATTACATCTATCCCTTCATTCCTTCATTTATTTATGCTTACCTTTGTGTATGTGTACATATGTGAGTATGGGTTCTTATGGGGAGGTCAAAGGACAACTTGCAGGAATCAGTTATCTTCTCCCATTACATGAGCCCTGAGGATTGAATGCAATGCTTCTTCAGGTTTGGCTACAAGGTCCTTACCCACTGAGTCATCTTATCAGGTCCACCCTTTGCTTCTATCCTGGCCTTAGGTAACCAGATAATGCTCATCTACAAGGGGAGAACAATTTGGCTCACTACTCCATGATTAGAATGCTCATCTCATCTGGAAACATCTTCAAAGACACACTGAGAATAATGTTTAATCAAATCTCTGTATTCCCATTGTTCTGTGATATAAAAATAAAATGAATCTTTACAGCTGCATCTAACAACCACCTTGTGCCCCTCTGCCAGGATCAAAGCCAGCAACCAAGGATAGAGATCATGGGCAAATGCATTGTTTTCTTTTTAGTTTTAAACTTTCCATTTCTCATATATTTGCTTGCCTCATTTTATATGGAATTTTTACCTTTTTACTGTTTCCTAAATTTGAGTCCCACCTTTCAAGGTGATGCTGCACAATGAAGTATGCTGTGAACTAAGGGCTGCCATTGGGTGATGATCTACTGTTTCTTCCTCTTCCTCTTCCTCTTCTGCTTCCTCTTCCTCTTCCTCTTCCGCTTCTGCTTCTGCTACTGCTACTTCCTCCTCACCCTCCTTCTTTTTGCAGAACAGGTCTGAGGATGTCAAGTATGTCCTTCATTTGGGAGGCATAATGAACAATATCAAATTTGATATGGATCAATTTCTTCTCACCATTACCCTTACTTCATACACATTGAGTTTAAAGATGGAAGTATCAACATCTAGTATTCCAGGAGCCAAAGTGAACCATTCTTACTATCAGGATGTCTATCTGAAGGGTTTCATCAGGTGGAGGAGAACTGAGTAACAAAGTTAGTATTGGCTTTTAGTTTGGTTGTCCTTTGCCATAAGCAGTTGTTAACCTAGTCATTTTACAATCAATAGGGCTGAGCTGTATTGATTATAGCATTCATAGTCTGATTCACAGGGCACATTCCATAGATGCAGTTTATTGAGAGACCAATACTCAGCTCAACCTCCTTTATCTGGCCATTCTGAACTCTGGAAATCATTTCTTCACAGAAAAAGACTGTTCAAATCTCCCCTCTGCCACACAGTCATATGAAAGTTGACAGTTTTAAGTGTGATGTTTGCCTTTGGATAGATGAAAAATAAAAAATGAATGTTTAATTTCAGAATGAATTAATTATTATACTTTATTAAATAATTGTAGTGATGGGTAGGAAATTCAAGAACACAGAAGAAGGCAAGCCCATAAGAAGAAGTACAACTAGGTAAGCAAACTAAAAAAGCAGACTGACAGGCCTCAGGAAAGCCTGAAGAAGAATTTATCTCTGCTATTTCCTCTTCAGTATGTGCAACTCAGTTTTTGGAATGACACATTCCAAAGCAATAGCATCCAGAACAACTTCCTGTACTAATAAAAAGTTCTGCCCTGGTATCATTCTCTAAAATAATAATTAGCCACATTTAGTGTTGGCTAAAAGAATTATGGTGGGCATGAACTTTAGATTTCAATTTTAATTGGTTTAAGCAAAATTGCTTAGCTGTGTGTAAACTACCAGTTGCCATATTAATCAATAGAGTCTTAAAGTTTCTTTCCATGAGTTTTTATAGAATTTACATCTAGGAAGAAACGTATGTGTTGATGTGTGGTGCTCTCTTAGGTAAGATTACTATTGCTGTGGTGAAACACCATGACCAACAGAAACTTGGACAGGAAGGAGTTTATTTTGTTTACAGTCCCAAATAACAGTTTATAACCAAAAGCGGTGAGGACAGAGACTCACTCAGGCCAGGTTCCTGGAGACAGAAACTGATGCTATGGAGGGATGCTATTTACTGGCTTGCTCCTCACGCTTGTTCAACCTGCTTTCTTATAACACCCAAGACTATCAGCCCAGGGTGGCCCCAGTTACAACAGGTTGAGCCCTCCCCCATCAATCACTATTAAGAAAATGGCCTACAGGTTTGCCTGCCTATTACCTGATCTATTGGAAAGATTTTCTCACACAAATGCCATCTTTATATTGCATTTCTCTTAGCTGATTATAATATACCATCACCTCCAACTGCTCTCTCAAGTCAACTGTGCAATAAATAAATAGCTGCAGGTAACCTACTCAGGAAGTCCTTACCTGTGTCTATAAAGTGTACTCCCTATTTTTTCCCTCTAGCGTGTTAGGGCAGCAGGTTTTATGCTGTGGTCCTGATCCATTTGCAGTTGAGTTTTATGAAGGATGAGAGGTAAGAATCTGGTTTCATTTTTCTGCATGTTGGATTCTAGGTTTCCGTGCAACATTTGTTAGAGATTTTGTATCTTCTCCAGTGAATATTGTATCCTTGATCAAATAGTGGTAGTTGAATGGGGTGGGTTATATCTGAGTCCTTTATTCTGTTATATGATCTGTGTGTCTGGGTTTGTGCCAGTGCTGTGTTGTCTTCATTACTATGACTTTGTAGTGTAATTTGAAATCAGCTATAGAGATAACTCCAGCAATAGTCCCTTAAGAGGCTAATACAGTTCTAAACATATTTACACCAACATGGGCATATCCAATTTCATAAGACAAATGCTACTAGCTACAAAGTTATAAATTAACCCCAACAAAATGATGATAGGAAACTTTAAGGTTAAACTCTCACTAATAGACATGTTATCCAGTAAAAGCAAGGGAAACTCTGCCACCAAATAACATCATAAATCAAACAGACCTGCAGATGGCCATAGAACTTTCCACCCAAACAATGCAAAATACTGTTTTGTTCAGCATCTTATGGAACTTTCCTTAAAACAAATGAAAATTTAGGACACAAAGCAATTCTCGACAAATACAGGACACTTGAAACAACTCCTTGTATTTTACAACACCACAGTAGAATAAAGATAGAAATCAAGACTGGGTAGAGATTACCTCTGGGTGTGTTTTAGATCAGAGATGCCCCAGAGGCACCTAAAATAAGAGACTGACGTTGATCTTGATTGCCCACCATAACTAGATGGTAAGACCTTGTTGATAGATACTGATGATGATGATGATGATGATAGTAAAATTCACACCATTTAGCCATGAAACAGAAAATCAGTGTTGGCTAAAGCAGGACGTTCTCCATGATGGCTCTTTTCCATAGGGCTGGAGGGCACTTTGCAGCCTGCTTGGGAAAAGGACACGAGTGGTTTTATCTAGCTGTGCAATCTGAGGGCTACGATATCAACCTGACTCCCGAGAGTCACCCACTAGGGTAATAGGGGCGTGACTGTATAGGGAAAACCAACTGCCTTCTTGATTGATTCTGAGCCCTGTTCTGTAGGAGGAATGCATGCCTTGTACTGTAAATTTGATCTGATAAGACTTTTATAGTCATTTCTAGTGATATATCTGAGTTTTGCTAAAATATATGCTCTGGGCTTATTTAAGATGATGTAAAAAAAAAAGACAATGAATTTTTACTACTTTTTATCTAGGAGAAAACAATGTTTTCTGGAAGTGAAATTCATGAACATGAGGTTCTCTTACGTGCTGTCTCCAGGAACTCCATCCGCATAATTGCTACATTCTTTATCTGAAACAACTTATTGATATCACTACTGAGAATTCTAATCATTACCACACTGGCCACAGATACACCTAGGAATCTAGTCTTGACTGTGAGTCCCTGCATCTGTCCCAATATTAGAAAAACAACTGCTTTTCTGTGTGCTCTATGACTTTAATTCTCCAGTCACGCCAAGAAACAGCATTAACAATTCAGTTTCCCCAGTTGCTTTCAGTCATAAAGGCAGGGGTGACAGTTTCCAAATCCACTCTATGTTACAGATGAAATTTAAAAAGCAGTTCAACTTTAAGAAGTTGTTCAAGGTAATCTTCATTTTGTTTAATTAGATATTATTATTTAGTTACTTACATACATGGCACACATTTTTAACAAAAGTTTCAGTGAATTTGCACATTTCCCACAAGATGTGAAAACTGTCATGAAGCTTTTTCTAACATCTCCATCACATTTATAACACCTGTACTGACTGTTAGTAGGAATTCCTCTCCTTTATCCCAACTTTGTATTCGTTTTAAAATATCTTTAAAGATTATTTTATTGGCTTTCTTGATCTTTTTAAACATGGTATTATTGAGCTAGCTAGGTAACCAAGTGATCAAAGTTGCTTGCCTCTAAGCCTGAGGGACCGAGCTTGAGCCATGGTCTATACATCGTAGAAACAGAGAATCTACTCTCATGAGTTAACCTCTACTCTACATGCACACCATGACATGTGCATTCTCCTCTCTGTGCACAAACCAAATGAAGACACTTTAAAAATCCCAACATTTTTTTCAGTTCAATTAGGTCATCCATCTTTTGCCTTACTGCTTGGATTATATAGTATGGTATTTGAAAGAATTAGCATTCGCCATATAGCCGTTATGTTGCCTTAGGTTGACTTCTATTTCTATTTTCCCCCCTGGTAGCCATTTGGGTGATATTATCCATCTCATCATATGTGCAGTGGTTACTGACACTGTCAAGTGTCTGGGTGCATTCTATTTTCTTCTTAAATATCAAGATGTATTCTAGAAGACACTTTACTGGTCAGGCTTTGTCTTGACCAGTCTTGAAAATACTTGGTATTATGTTTCATTAAAGTCTAGAATATTTATTCTATTTATTGTTTATTAGAAACAGGGTCCCATGTTCCTCAGGGTGGCTTTGAACTTGCTTTGTAGCTAAGAGTGACCTAAGGCTACTGTTCCTCCTTCCTGCATCTCCTAAAGGCTGGAATTTTAGTCCTGTGTGTGACTACAGGGAAGCTGGCTATGCTCTTCAGACGTGAACTTTCCAAGGTGTTCAATAAAATGCTTGGGTTTATTCAGTTAGCTCTCTAAAGCCCTTGCTCCTGAGTATTTGGATCTTTCCTCAGATCACACACCACTCTCCAGATAACTTAGTAAGACCTCTGAGAATACAACATTTTACGTAGTTACATATATATGTGTTCCACAATACAAGAAGGCTCCAGAAGTTTCACTCTATTGAGCCACCAATTAAACACTTTGAACACCATGTATGTTATACAATTGCTCACATGTAAGGGGAACACTTACGATCACAATCAGAACAAGAGGTTGCTACTTGATTTTTATTTCATTTCATTTTTTATTTACTTTATCAAGCATGCCAAGTCTACTGTGAAGTAACTAATGGCTTCTTGTAGCCATTGTAGCCAAGTCTACTGTGAAGTAACTAATGGCTTCTTGTAGCATGTGATACCAAATCTACTGTGAGGTAACTAATGGCTTCTTGTAGCATGTGATGCCAAGTCTACTGTGAAGTGACTAACGGCTTTTTGTAGCATGTGATATCAAGTCTACTGTGAAGTAACTAACGGCTTCTTGTAGCATGTGATACCAAGTCTACTGTGAAGTGACTAACGGCTTCTTGTAGCATGTGATACCAAGTCTACTGTGAAGTAACTGATGGCTTCTTGTAGCCAGAAGGAGGAACCCAAAGTGTGTAGCCCACTATTTGCAATTTGAAGAAACCTTGTGAAATGAATTGACTCCTAAACTGATTTCTTAAACGTATTTTCACTTAAATGATCTCGATTTTAGTATTGACATTCGGATACTTATTTTCTTATGTATAGCATGAGCTATTTATCATCTGAAATGATCACTTATCAATAATTGAGGATTAAATTTTATACTGTTAATCAAATAATAACTGTCAGTTAAATACTTTTTTCCATGGCACAAATTCACTGTTATCTTTTCTTTTCCATTTTTCCCCATTCCTATGTGCCTAGAACAGAAGGAGACAGATTCAGTCCTATCAAAAAAAAAACCATTAAAAAAGGAAATTTTTCTTGAAAAACCAAAAAAAAAAAAAAAGAGGAATTTTGTAGACTAAATATCAGTATACCACTGACATATTACTTACACAAATTGAAAATTGAAAATGGCTGAAGTAAGTAGAAATGAAGATGTTCATCTGCTGCCATTGAATAAACATTAAGCTCTACCAGGCACACAGGAACTCTGCCAGCACAGTGGCTCAGGTTTCTTTAGGTATCTCTGGACTGGTGCCCTGAGCAGACCTTGGGAGTAAGCTCCACAGCCAGTCCCACAGTACCCAGAGGAAGCTCTATTCCCAGGTGCTCTAACACACCCAGGATCAGAGATGATTAGGACACAACATCTTTCCCAATATGGGGAGTAACTGGGACCAGCAGGGTGCAGGCACACAGGAACTCTGCCAGCACAGTGGCTCAGGTTTCTTCAGGTATCTCTGGGCTGGTCAGTGCCCTGAGCAGACCTTGGGTGCAAACTCCGCAGCCAGTCCCACAACACCTAAAGGAAGCTACAATCCTAGGTACTCTAACAAGCCCAGGGGCACAGGATTCCAGAATCATAGGGTCTCAGAGACAGCTTTACTCTGAGAACTTCTGATACAACCAGGATCACAGGAAGGACAGGCTCCAGTCAGATTTAGCAAGGGCAGGTAGCACTAGAGAAAACCAGATGATGAGGGGCAAGTGTAAGAATGTAAGCAGCACAAACCAAGGTTACTTGGCATCATCAGAACCCAATACTCTGACAATAGCAAGTCCTGGACACACGATTACACTGGAAAAGCAAGATTCAGACATAAAATCACTTCTCATGGATGATACAGGACTTTAAGAAAGACATAAATAGCACTTTCAAAGATATACAGGAGAACACAGGTAAACAGCTAGAAGCCCTTCAAGAGGAAACACAAAAATCCCTTAAAGAACTACAGGAAAACACAATCAGACAGGTGAAAGAAATGAGCAAAACTATCCAGAATCCAAAAATGGAAATAGAAACAATAAAGAAATCAGAAAGAGAGACAATCCTGGAGATAGAAAACCTAGGAAAGAAATCAGGAGTCATAGATGCTAGCATCACCAATAGAATACAAGAGATAGAAGAGAGAATCTCAGGGACTGAAGATACCATAGAAAACATTGACACAACAGTCAAAGAAAATGCAAAAAGCAAAAAGCTCCTAACCCAGAACATCCAGGAAATCCAGGATGCAATGAGAAGACGAACCGAAGGATAACAGGTATAGAAGAGAGTGAAGACTCCCAATGTAATGGGCCAGTAAATATCTTCCACAAAATTATAGAAGAAAACTTCCCTAACCTTAAGAAAGAGATGCCCATGAACATACAAGAAGCCTACAGAACTCCAAATAGACTGGATCAGAAAAGAAATTCCTCCCGTCACATAATAATCAAAACACCAAATGCACTAAACAAAGAAAGAATTTTAAGAGCAGTAAGGGGGAAAGGTCAAGTAACATATAAAGGCAGGCCTATCAGGATTACTCCAGATTTCTCACCAGAGACTATGAAAGCTGAAAGATCCTGGGCAGATGTCATACAGACCCTATGAGAACACAAATGCCAGCCCAGGCTACTATACCCAGCAAAACTCTCAATTACCATAGATGGAGAAAACAAGATATTACATGACAAAGCCAAATTTACATAATATCTTTCCACAAACCCAGCCCTACAAAGAATAATAGATGGAAAACATCGACATAAGGAATAAAACTATACCCTAGAAGAAGCAAGAAAGTAATCTTTCAACAAATCCACACAAACCTAATTCCACCTCTTACAACACAAACAACAGGAAGTAACAATTACTTATTCTTAATATCCTAATGTGAAAATTAATATTACCAAAGTATCCTAATCTATTGAAATCCAAAAATATGAGGAATTAGAAATTTGTTGACTGTCACTCAATGGTCTCTCTAATTTGGTAATTTGAGAAATAGGTCCAATATTATCCAATCCATATACACTTTCAGCTTGTTC
>JADRCD010197743.1:0-21434 GCA_019843815.1 Montemys delectorum
CACATACACACACACACCACATACACACACAAACATACACATCACACACACACACACCACTCACATACACACACCACACACATATACCACACACACACTCCACTCACATACACACACACCACACACATACACATACACACCACTCACATACACCCACACACATCAGTCACATACACACACACCACACACATACACATACACACCACTCACATACACACACACACACACACACACACACACGCACGCACGTACGCGCGCGCGCACACACACACACAGAAGGAAAAGGAGGAGGAGGAAGAGCCAAAGTGTGTGCTGGGAACCACCCACATAGTCCTCTGCAGGAGCAACAAGCTCTTAAGCACTGAGCTATCTCTTCAGCTCCATAATTTAAAACAAACAAGCAAAAAATTGTCTTTTGCAGTTGGGTGGTGGTGGCACACGTCTTTAATCTCAGCACTCAGGAGACAGAGACAGGCAGATCTCTGAATTCCAAACCAGCCTGGTCTACAGAGTGAGTTTTAGTACAGCCAGTGCTACACAGAGAGAAACCCTATCTAAAACAAAAGAAAACAAAACAAAACAACCACAATAATAATTCTGTATTTTAAAAAAAGCTATCTTTGGGGCTGGAGAGATGGCTCAGCGAGTAAGAGCACTGACTGCTCTTCCGAAGGTCCTGAGTTCAAATCCCAGCAACCACATGTGGCTCACAACCATCTTTGCATCTGCAGGGCTGAGAGTCACAAGGTGTCATGTCTGAGATTCTGCATGGGAACGTCCTCGGGCTCACAACTCCCTTGTTGCTCCTGCCCTCCTGCCTCTCTGCTGTCCCATTATTCTTGCTCCGTCCTATCTTTGGGTTGTTTGTTTGTTTGTTTCGTGTCTTCATCTTAGCTGGTTTCACCTCACACCCACCCTCCCTCCCTCTCTCCCTTCCTTCCTTCCTTCCTTCCTTCCTTCCTTCCTTCCCTCCCTCCCTTTCCTTCCCCAGTGCTGGGAAGCCACCAATCTCAGGGGTACCGATATTTCAGAAGTATGTGGTTCAATGGAAGAGGGGTGGGGTGGATATGGATGCCCAGTAACTCCATCCATCCCTCTGTCTTGGAGCCCTCATTGGTGTTGATGAGATGAAGATGATGATGTAAGGATGCTGGGATAAGAGTGGAATGGGGCAGTTAAGTATACACTGTGTGGGGCTTGGTCCCACGTACTCCTGAGCGCTCTCTCTCACTATGCCCTGCAGGCCGGGGCTGCCTGTCAGTCTATCTAGAGGCCCTTTGAGAGTCAGTTCCACCAGGTGGTCGTGGCGCACGCTTTTAATCTTGGCACTCGGTAGGCAGAGGCAGGCGGATCTCTGAGTTCGAGGCCAGCCTGGTCTACAGAGTGAGTTCCAGGACAGCCAAGGCTATACAATGAAACCCCATCTGAAAAAAGCCAAACCAAACCAAACCAAACCAAACCAAAAACAAAAACCAAGCAAAGAGCAATAGCAGAAAATCAAGAGGTTAGTGCCAAGGTGTCAGGCTGGAGAGTATTGTACTACAGGGTAGAGAATGGTCAGAGAGTGAAGCAAGAGGGTCAGCACTAACCCATAGCTTGGGCTCGCCCTGGGCCTCCTACCACATCGGTAACCAGTACTCACCTCCAGGGGTCAGGGACCTTAGACTCTTTGCTTATGTCCCTCATTTTGGAAACAGAAGTAGAGGGAATGGGGCTGGTGAGCTGGCTCAGTGGATAAAGAGACTTCTTGCCTCTAAGTTTGATGCCCTGAATTCAGTCCTGGAACCCATAGAGTGGAAGGTGAAATGGTTCAAGCAAATTATCATCTGGTCCACAAGTATACACACACACACACACATATACACACCACACATATACATACACAACACACACTACACGCACACACAGAGATATATACACACACCACACACGTATACACACACATACATATACAACACATACATATGCACACACATACACATGCACATACACTACACTACACACATACACACAGATATATACACAGACCACACACATATACACACACATCACACTCACACTGCACACACATATATATATACACACCACACACATACATATACATGCACACATATATATACACCCACCCACACACACCCAAACATACACATACCACACACATACACACACACTATACACACACATACACCCACATACACACATACACACACACTATACACACACACATATACACACACACTATACACACACACATACACACACACTATACACACACACACACACACACACACACACACACACATAATAAAAAGTAACTAAATGAGGCTGGTGAGCTGGCTCAGTGGGAAAAGGCACCTGGTTCACCGAGCCTGACCACCTGAATTTAACCTCCAGGACCCAAGTGACAGAAAGAGAGAACTGACTCCTGCAAATTGTCCCCTGACCTCCACATATGATCTGTGACACACATGCAGCCATCCCACCCCAGACATAAAATGGATTAAAGTGGAAACTTCTAGTTTCTTTGAAAAGTTACATCAAATGATGATTTGCGGGGGCCCACATGTGAAAGGGTGTCTTGTTAAAGCAGACCCAGGTGAAAGGATGTCTCCATATAGCAAGCACACGAAAGGACCCGTGAGGAAGGAGTGCAAACATGACCCCATGGACAGTTGGAGAAGAGCCCCGAGCTTATCTGGTTTGCTCTGACTCAACGTGGATTGGTTCGCTTTACGTAGCAGCATTGTTAATCTCCAGCAGTGGCGTCGCCAGAGAGAAACTCACCAAGACCTGCTGGTGATATTCCTGAGGCAGCTTGTCCCTTCCGTGGCCTCGCCTCGGGCTGGTTGGCGAGCCTGGCAGTTTCATCAGGATTGAACTACAGCGGCTGGTCTGTGTCTGGTGTCTACCTGCAGAAAGGACTGGACTGTAGCCTACCGGTGCGTGTGAGGCGTCTGCTGCCTAGAGGCCTGGTCTGCAGCTGCTGAGTCATATTTGGTGTTTGCTAAGGCTGAGAGGAAAAAATCAAGCTCGCCCCAGTGAGCTATTGCTAAACAGGTCCGCTTTCCCCGGATCCCTGTAACTTTTCTCTTCCACTCCCTCTGCAGGGTGGTGAGCTAGAGGGGAGCTTGAACGTTTATTAAAAGTAGGTTGCAAAAAAATTCATGCCTACAATGGATTTCTAAAAAAAAAAAATGTAGTAACCATTGAAATAAGTTGATATTGAAAGAGTGTGAGGAATGGATTGAGAAGTCCTTTCATCTTTGGGATTCTGGGAACCCTGACTTCTCCCTCCTACACCCCAAACAATCTTATCCGAGAAGCAGCCTTCGGAACAGTCTCCCCGTCCTGGGAGCAATGGGGAAACATGAGCCTAATACCTTCGATTAGCCCCAGTTCCAGGCGACTCGTGCTTTGCCCCACGGGACACCGGAGTCTTAATGGTTCAGTAACCATGGATCTGCCGGTTTACAGTTTTTTCCAGGAACAGAGCACAGCTGCTTCAGGTTATCTAAAAATGTAAATGTTTTTCTTTTCTCACCATATGGGTCACAAGGATCAAACTCACACTGTTGGGCTTGGCCGCAAGCACCTTTGACCACTGAGCCGTTTTTTTTTTTTGTTTTGTTTTGTTTTGTTTTGTTTTGTTTTTTTGCTGATTCCTGAAGGTAACAAGTAGGGACCCATAGCTAATTTCTTCATTTTCCGAATGAAGGGGACATGGGATTTCTAGACACGCTGGTCTGTGTGTTAGCATGCAAAGGAGTAGGTGAGGGAGGATGGGTTCCCTAGGAATGTCTCTTCTTCCGGCTCTTTATCAGTGTGGCCCGCCGAGTCTAGCTCCTTTGACTCCAGACGGGGACCCAGCCCCCACAGTTTTGTCTTTTTTTCTTTAGGTTGGGTTTAGGGACCCAGGTAAAGCAGAACAAGGCTTCCTCCTCTAACCTGGCAGTTAGAGAATTATCCTTCTCAAATATCAACCTCCTATTGTTAAAAAAAAAAAAAAAAAAAAAGGGAGGGGGGCTGGTGAGATGACTCAGCAGGTAAGAGCGCTGACTGCTCTTCCGAAGGTCCTGAGTTCAGATCCCAGCAACCACATGGTGGCTCACAACCACCCGTAATGACATGGGACGCCCTCTTCTGGTGCGTCTGAAGACAGCTGCAGTGAATTATATGCGTGAGTGAGCGGGTCGGAGAGAGTGGGGCGGGGCAGAGGTCCTGAGATCAACAGCAGCCACACACATGATACTCTGGGCCATTTGTACAGCCACAGTGTACTCATACACATAAAATAAATAAAAAAAATAAATCTTTAAAAAAAAAAAAAAAGCTGGGCGGTGGTGGCACACGCCTTTAGTCCCAGCAGCTGGGAGGCAGAGGCAGGTGGATTTCTGAGTTCAAGGCCAGCCTGGTCTACAGAGTGAGTTCCAGGACAGCCAGGGCTAAACAGAGAAACCCTGTCTCGAAAAACAAAAAACAAACAAACAAAAAAAAATTGAACCTTGTGGTCATTAATTTTTATTATTTATTTTAGACAGGGACTAATAATATGACCATAGGTGGCTTGGAAGTCACTATGTAGACCAGGCTGGCCTTGAATTTACAGAGAGTGGTCTGTCTCTGCCTCTTGAGTAGCAGGATTAAAGAAAGGCAAGCACTGCTACACTTGGGTATTTTTTAAATATCATATATTACTTATATACAATAATAAGTTTCAACCATTACACATATTCTAGCCTAGTGTATTCTGATCATATTCCCTCCCCATCACCCTCTTTCATCCCATTGCCTGTTCCTAGTTTTGTTCATGTTGCTGTGATAAAAACCAATCTAGGGAAGCGAGAGTTTGCTTCAGTGCACAATTCCAGGTCACAGATCATCCCAACAGAGAAGTCAAGGTACCAAGGTCTGCTCACATCATACCCACAGTCAAGAGCACAGAGAAAGGAATGCCTGCATGCTCAGTGCTCAGCCTGATTTCTCCACTTATAGACAGTCCAGGAGCCTCAGCCTAGGGAGTAAGTACACTGTAGCTGTCTTCAGTCACATCAGAAGAGGACATCAGATCTCATTACAGATGGTTGTGAGCCGCCATGTGATTGCTGGGATTTGAACTCAGGACCTTCGGAAGAAGGCAGTACTCTTAACTACTGAGCCATCTCTCCAGCCCCCAATCTTTTTTTTTTTTTAAAGACAATCCCTTGCGCCAGGTGGTGGTGGTGCATGCCTTTGATCCCAGCACTTGGGAGGCAGAAGCAGGCGGATTTCTGAGTTCGAGGCCAGCCTGGTCTACAGAGTGAGTTCCAGGACAGCCAAAGCTATACAGAGAAACCCTGTCTCAAGGGAGAAAAAAAAAAAAAAAAAAAGAAGCTGTTATGTGGGAGATAGGAGTAATATAGCAGGAAGGAGAAAAAAGGAGGGGAGGACTGTGGTGGAGAATTTGCTTCCTGGATCAGCAGTGGTCCAGGAAGAAGATGGGGAGAAAGGGGAGCTGGGATGTGTGGTGGCACAAAACTTGAATCCCCGCACTCTGGAGACAGAAACACGCTGATCTTTAACTTTGAGGCCAGACTGGTCTAGCTACATAGTGAGTCCCGGCCAGGCCAAGGAGAAGGATGAAGAAAAGGAGGAGAGGAAGGAGGAGAGGAGGAGGGGGGAAGGAGGGAGGAGGGGGAGGAAGAGGGGTGTGTGTGGAGGAAAAGAAATAAGGAAGAATTCCAAATGGGAAGGGATTAGTTTGTAGTTTGAACCCTACAAAAAAGCGGACGAATTTGGAATAGGCAGTAGAGAAGTCTCCAAGAGGACAGGACAGAGAGAGGAGGGTCAGAAGGGAGAATGGAGGAGAGGCTCAGGTTAGGGTAGGTAGCAAGCTGGGGCCTAAGTAAGTCTTGGGGCTAACTCAGAGATATGAGACATGGGGAATGGTTTGGACTGGATGCTCTCGCAGCCGCCGAGCTACGAGTCCGCTACGAGTCCTGGGAACTGGCTCTCCTGCCAGCTCTGGAGTCCCAGCTCCACCACTGAGCTAGAATCCAACTTGTCAGTCTGTGCTCGGTGACAGCACAGCTCTCATGGTCAGGTGAACCCACCGTGATGCCACGGGTGGAGGCTGGGAGGGAGCCCCCTAGCGACCTAGGGCCTCAGATCAAGTTGGGGTCCACAGCGCAAGCCTGGAAACCCTGAAGAAGCTAGAGGAGTCCCTGAGGTTGCTGCACCCGGAATGGCTTAGGATCCTGCACGGGTTCTGCTCACAACCAGTCAAGGAACAGTCACAGGGGCCAAGTTTGCTGTGGCTCATCCGAGGCAACATCTACTCCTTCTCCTTCTCCTTCTTTGGTTTTTCGAGACAGGGTTTCTCTGTGTAGCCCTGGCTGTCCTGGAACTCGCTCTATAGTCCAGGCTGGCCTCAAACTCAGAAATCCCGCTGCTTCTGCCTCCCAAGTGCTGGGATCAAAGGCGTGCCCCACCACGAGCCCGGTGAAGAAATACTTCTTAATCACGAAGCTGGTGAGGACAACGGATGCTCAGACGGCCTGGCATCCCATCTCCATGGCCAAATAAATGACCCTGCCAGTTCTTCAAGAACCTAAATTATCCTCATTTGAACCTTCATGCCTCCCCTCCCCTCACTCAACCTTTTGATCCATCTCCCTCCCTTTCATCCCTTTTTGGAGACCCAGGAACCCAAGCAGCTGTATCTACTGCCTACTCCACCTTTCTGTGGGGATCCAGGTAGTGGGACCCTTTGACCGGTCCATCCCTGCTACTTTGGGGGACTTAGACTTTCACTCCACCTCCATCCATTAAGCCAGATCTCCTGTGTTGTGGTCCAGTTGAGATAGATTGTGGGAGTGATAATTTTTCCGGAAAGACCAGCCAGCCCTCCGGCCTCCCAGTGCGCCTTCATTAGTGGTCCCCTTTAGAACATCCGTTTAGCCCCATTCACCAGTGGAGGCTCCTGCGGGCCTAGCAGAGCTATGACCAACATGGCTGCTCACCATTTTCCTGTGGCACAAACTAAGACATGGTCCTCCTGCTGCTGTTGCTCTCTCTGCAGCGCGACCACCACTATCTAGGATGCCTAGTGTGATCAACAGCTACAATTCCAGGCCAAAGGCCTGGAACTGCAGGCGGACGGGGCACGCTATGCCTGCACCCCTCCCCCTATTCTGCCAGGTGAAGGCCAGTGGTGCCTTCAGCAGCTGAGCCTACGCTCTGCAAGCGAGAGCCAGCAGCAGCAGCACCTGTAGCGATTAGCCATGTGCCTAGCCTGCTCCAGCTCTACTTGACATCCTAGCTGCTCTCACAACTAGCTGACTTGTCAGACCATCCGGGGAAGATTGAGTTGGTCAAGGGTTCCACTGCACACATCGGACCTGCTGGTGAGCGGGACATCTAAGTCCTTTCCTCCAGAAAGGATCGAGAAGTTCTTTAGAACCTCTCCCCACCTGAAGATCCTGAGTCAGCCCCGCCCAAGCTCCGCCCCCTCGGAAAAAGAATGTTTTGTTTTTGTTTTTGTTTTTTTGGATATTTTTCGAGACAGAGTTTCTCTGTATAGCCCCAGCTGTCCTGGAACTCATTCTGTAGACCAGGCTGGCCTCGAACTCAGAAATCTGCCTGCCTCTGCCTCCCAAGTGCTGGGATTAAAGGCGTGTGCCACTACCGCCCGGCGGATGATTCTTTTAAAACAAACAAACCTCACTGTTTTTTTTTTTTACATTTAATTTGTGCATGTGTGAGAGCATACATATGGCACTGTACGCGTATGACGTTTAGACTGTACATGTTCCTCTATCTTGGTCTTGGGAATCGGTGCCAGGTTGTCAGCTAGTTGACAAGGGCCTTTGTCCACTAGCCATCTTGCAGGCCCTAACCTCTAATTCTAAACTAATAATAAATCTTTTGAAGATTTAGTTCATTTCATGTGTATGTATGTATACCATATTAGTGCCTGGTGCCAGAAGAGGTCAAAAGAAGACATTTGGATCCTCTGAAATTAGTTACAGATGGACGGATGGATGGCTGTGAGCCACTTTGTAAGTGCTGGGAACTGGTCTTGGATCCTCTGCAAGAACAAGTCCTTTTCACTGCTGAGCTATCTCTCCTCTCCCTTCCTCTTTTAAAGGTTTATTTATTAGCCCGGTGGTGGTGGCGCACGCCTATAATCCCAGCACTTGGGAGGCAGAGGCAAGCGGATTTCTGAGTTTGAGGCCAGCCTGGTCTACAGAGTGAGTTCCAGGATAGGCGGGGCTATACAGAGAAACCCTGTCTTGGAAAAACCAAAAGAAAAAAAAAAGGTTTATTTATTTATTTTTTAAACATTTTTTAAAAAGATTTATTTTATTTATTTTTTATGTGTATGAGTACACTGTACCTGTACAGATGGCCGTGAACTATCATGCGTGTGGCTGCTGGGAATTGAACTTAGGACTTCCGGCCCGTTCGCTCCGCCCCCCTCTCTCCGGTGTAATTCACTGTAGTTGTCTTCAGACCCACCAGAAGAGGGCTTCAGATCTCATTATGGGTGGCTGTGAGACATCTCGCCAGCCCCTAAAGGTTTATTTTTAATTCTTTTAAAATTGTATTTTTTATTTTATGTGTATGGGCATTTTGTCTGTGTGTGTATCTGTGCGCTACGTGCATGTAGTTCCTGGGGGGCCAGAGGGATTCTTTGGAACTGGGGTTACAGATGGTTCTGAGTTTCCTCCACGCGGGTGTTGGGGGCCAACTCTTTTTTTTTTCCCCCCCGAGATAGGGTTTCTCTGTAGCCCTGGCTGTCCTGGAACTCACTCATTAGATCAGGCTGGCCTCGAACTCAGAAATCGCCTGCCTCTGCCTCTCAAGTGCTGGGATTAAAGGCGAGCACCCGGCGGGGGCCTACTCTTAACGGCTGAGCTATCTCTCCAGCCCTTAGATTCTTTTGTTTTATTTTCCAAGTCAGGGTTTCTCTGTGTACCCCTGGCTATCCTGGAACTCGCTGGAAAGACCAAGCTGGCCTCAAACTCAAGAGATTCACCTGCCTCTGCCTCCCAAGTGCTGGGATCAAAGGCGAGTGCCAGTACTGTCTGGCCTTTTCTTCTTAGACAACATCTATGTATCCCAAGCTGGTCTGAACTTGGTATGAAGCTGA
This sequence comes from Montemys delectorum, assembly GCA_019843815.1. NCBI lineage: Eukaryota > Metazoa > Chordata > Mammalia > Rodentia > Muridae > Montemys > Montemys delectorum. Next base: position 9,131 of record JADRCD010197743.1, read on the forward strand.
GGATGGCTTCGAACTCCCGATCCTCTTACTTCTACTTCTAAGTGCCGGGCTTACAGGCATGCCTGGTGAGGTCAAGTTTATGCCTGAGTACTGGGGATGGAAGCCAGAGCTCCACGCATTCAAGGCAAAAAGCTCTCTACCAACTAAGCTACACCCCGGCCTCAGCCTGGACTCTTCCTGCTTAAATATGAAAAGTAACTGTTGTGTTTTTAAGAGTGTGATCTCCTTTGCTGGTTCTCCACACCGACTAGAGGGAGAGAACAAACTCAGAAAGATCCAAGTGGTTTCTAAGTCACTCTCAGTTGCCAGGAGCCTCATTAGAGTCTATAACCTAAGAGAGCCCTGAGCATGCGCAGAACCCCTCTCTGGGTGATGCTGTCGGCTTGAACTTATTGTTGGACCAGGGAACAGTTGCTAGGGAAATGTTACCTCCAGTACAGAATTTGCTGGAGATGGAATCCAAGGTGTGGGCAGTGGAGGGCTCCAGAAGGTTTCAATGCACGCAAAAGGGGGCAGCCATTGCTGTCTAATTCTTCCCAGTTCAGTCATTGAAGCTGTTCTGCTCTGCCTCAGCCTGGCCATGCCATCTTTCTGGGCATTTCTACTATGACCATATAACAATAAAGGATCTTTGATCCTTCCTCTGTATGTGTATGTTTCACTTCTGGTCCATGGGGAAGGATGACCCCCCCCCTCCCCGCCCTGCCCCCGGCCACCATTCTCCAGCAGCCTGTGTTCAAGAGGATCTCTAAGCCCGGTAGCAATTGGGCTAATGACATCCTGGGGCAGGGGGCAGTGTGTGTGTGGGGGGGGGGGTGAGGGGGTGAGGGGGGTGCTGTCCGTTGCACTCCTCCACCTCCTCCAAACAGAAGAAAGGGCTAGCCCGGGGCCTCTGTTTCTCCTAGATTTAGGAATGAATCGCTACCCAAATTCTGTGGATTCGGCTCCTAAGTTCACTCTGTCATCCAAGATCAGTCTCTCTCAACCTCAGGATCAAGGAGTCTAACTCCCACCTCTTTGGACCGTGCTTTTCGGGCGCTCTGACTTTCCCCATTTCTGGGTGGGCAGAGCGTGACAGAGAAGGGGAGGAGGTGTGGCAAGAACCTGGGTGCCGCTCCCCCACCTCATCTCCCCCGCCCCGCCCCGCCCCGCCCTGGCTCCTGAGCGGCGGAGACTGCGATCCTCAATCCTACCACACGGGGGCGCCAGAACAAGTGCGGACGCGGGCGAGGCAGCGCAAGGTGGTTCTGGTCCGTGTGAGTGCGCCCATGGGTGTCTTTGTGTGTCTATGTTTCTGTTCATATGTGTGCGAGCCAAGGGGTGTCTGGGTGGGATGTATTCAGGGCAACAAACCTGACGTATCCCCCTGAAACAGGTACTCCAAGTGTCTTTTCTTTTTATGAGGATGCTTGATGTTCCTGGGTTCGTGTGGATGGGGAGGCAGGCTACTTGTGTGTATTGTCGCGTGTGCACAGTGCAGGCTGTGAGTCCCCGAAACTGCGTCTTGATCTTTGAAGTCACGTTCTGTGTTTTTTTTTTTTTTTCTTCAGTCCTCTCTCCCACCACCCTGAAAACAAAAAAGGAATTGGGGCTGTCAGCACAAATTGCTGTCACCCCCCGGGGAACATCCTCAGCACTAAGTCTGGGTGACTGTGCTAAGTGAAGTGTGACATTGTGTTTGTTAAGTAGGTGTGTCTCAGAGTCGGAGTGTAACTCGGTAAGAGCGGGTCGTGTCGTGTGACAGGTGGACTTTGGAAGGGGGTTGGAGCGAGATTATGGAAGCATACAGTTTCTCTTGTTAGTTGTGAATGTCACGGTCAGGGTGTGTGTGAGTGTAAATGTGTGTGTATGTGTGTGTTTGTGTGTGTGTGTGTGCTCGCGCGCACGAATGTATGTGGCTTGCTTCTCTTTCTAGGTCTCTCAATTAGCGGTCTCTCTGTGTCTCTCTCATCTCTGTCTCTTTTTCTCTTTGCTTGGTGACTCATCTTTGCGGTAAGGTAATGGCCTCCCCCGGCTTGCTGGGTCTCCCCTCCCCCCACTCAGGAGTGCGTGCGTGCATGTGTGTGTGTGTGTGGGGGGGTCTAATGGAATGGGCCCTCGGTACTAAAAAAATCAGAGTGAGAATCCCCCTTACCCATCATGTATCATTCAGAACCCTCTGCTGGTCCCCTTCCTGACTCTCTCTCCAAGTTCCTTTCCAAGACTTCTCCATCTTTGGGTTGGCTTGGGGGTAACCAGAATGGATTCTAAGTCCGACCATTTCTGAGGGTCTTTAACGCCTTTTGGGTCTTGTTTTTAGTTCACAGTAGGGACCCCTGTCTCCTTATACATGCCCCATCTCATGGCCAATTTCTACCCCTTCCCATGGCTGACGAAATAAATGGCTGCAGAGGTGAGTCACCGGTTGGGGGAGGGGGAGCAGAGAAAGGGGGGTTGGGTGAGCTGCCGGGTTGGGGTGGTGTGATGAAGCCCCTTCTCTCCTTCTCTCTCTCTCTCTCTCTCTCTCTCTCTCTCTCTCTGCCCTCCTAAAGCCCTTCCTGTAACCCTCATTCCTGGTTTTCTAAACCTCCAACTCCGTAATCATTGTTCTGCTGCTCATCTTCTCCTATCCCTGGAATTTATGAGGGATTCAGATACCAGGACCACTGTAGAGAGGGCCATATACACAAGTCAGAGCAAAACATCCGGCATCCCTTCCAGGGCCTCACCTTAGCTCTGCCTTTTACAGTAGTTTCTCCCCATATCACCTTTTTTCTTGCCATCTTCCTCCTCTTCCCAACCTTAGAACTGGCCCCTTGTCTTGATCTTTTCCTGTGTAGAAGCAACAAAGTCTTAAGAGGTGATTGATGGGGCTAGGGTTGGGTGGGCAACATGTAGCTCAGTTGGTAGAGCGCTTGCCTAGCATCCACGAAGCCCTGAGTTCAATCCCCAACACTGCATAGACTGGGCGCTGTGGAGCACATCAGTAATCCCAGCGCTGAGGAGGGAGAGACAGTCTGCTCAGATATTCAAGGTCATCTTCCGAGTTATAGAGTGAGCTGGAGCTACTTCTCAAAAACAACAAAACAAAATAATGACAAAGGGAGAAGCTAGGAAGGGCATGGGTTATCCCTCGGAGTGGAAGTGTGATGTGGAAACGAGCTGAACTAGGGACCAAGGAGAGAGAGACAGAGAGCCCCAAGAGCAGGAAGGCAGGAGGGGTCCAGAGCTATGTAATAAAATCACCAAACTGTTGCCTTTGGGATCTGGTTGCCTTCTACCTTGCCCACCTCCACCCCATGATGACCAAGAGTCTTGAGAGACGAGTTTTTGAGCAGTTCCTTGGCTTTCCAAAAAAGTAAGGATGGGGAGTTGGGACTGGTGATAGAGAAATGGAGAATGTCCGAGAGAGCCAGGGACAAGGATGTGGGGGCTGCAGAGAAGCGGCTTCAATTATGAGATGTATTGCCCCGAGATTCATAGAGAATAAGAGAGAAGGACAAGAAATATTAAAATACAGAGAAGTTCACATAGGCATGGACAGAAGCCCGGGAAGGCACAAAGACACACACGCAGGAACACACACACACACACACACACACACACACACACACACACAAAGTCAGACACCAGATTTGGGTGCATACAAAAATCCCACGCAACACAGGCATGCCTACCATCCCAAGAGATTAGAATTTCACTGATGTGCCAACAGTCACCCAAGTGGCAAATGGCAGGAGAAGCTCCCTCCATTTAAACTGGAACCCTATCCATCCAGTTGCAACCTGATTTGCTTGCTTCTCCCTGTTTTTGTTCTCCATTTCTTCTCTGCTTTGGGTCTTTTTAATCTCTGTCCAGAGAGGCACACACTCGTACATGCAACACAAGGGTGCTTGCATATGCATGCGAGCACACAGGTATAGGGTTCCTTTAGGTGTCTGTCTCCTTTCCCCGGAACTCAAACTTAGATTCTCACTCCCATCAGAGCTTTGTCAAGCTCTCTTCCCCTCCCTTCTCTCTCCAAAGGTCTCCCCTCCCCCTCTCTGAACCACCAGCTTTCTGATTCACCTTTCATACGAAGGATAACGTGACACTTCCCCCCCTCCCCCCCAGCCCACTGCTCCAGGGAACCAGGCTGAGAAGATGAAGGAAGATGGGGAGGGAAAAGGGAAGGAGGGGGTTCTAGTCACAGGCTCTGGATAGTTGTGTGTGTGTGTGTGTGTGGGGAAGGTGTCAGATACTGCTGTGTTTTGTTGTTGTTGTTGTTGTTGTTGTTGGTGGTGGTGGTGGTGGTGGTGGTGGTGGGTCTTTAGATCCCCATCCGTCCCTCCTGTCTTTGGAATATCTACTGTCACCTTGGTTCTCAAGTTTGTTCATTTTTTTTTTCTTTCTCTCTCCCTTAGCCTGCTCCTTCAACCTGCTTCAGGTTCTTCTCCTTCCCTCCCCCTGCCTCCATCTCTCTTCTCTTTCCTCTCTCACCCCACCTTTTCTCCGCAGAGCTGATGGGGTTTCTTCTGGGAAAGTCAAGCCACTGATGGAAGGGAGAAGCCACTGCTGGTTATAGAGAGAAAGCACGTGAGTGTGTGTGTGTGTGTGTGTGTGTGTGTGTGCCCGCGCGCGCGCGCGCACGCGCCCCCGCGCATGCACGAGCTAGGGGCTTACAATGAGGGTCAGTAACAGGATGATAGGAGGGGGTTGTCTCTGAAGGAGGCTCTGAGACCCTCCAGATGTCCTCCCCACTCTGGTTTCCAAAGTGTCAGGGTACGGGGGGGGCTTTTTGTGTGCCTATAAGCACCCCTGTGTCCGCAGTCCTTGTGTGTCTGGTGTGTGTCATTGTCCCCCCCCCCCTTTCCCTGCCCACGCCCCCGCATTGCTCTCCGCCTGCACCGCAGCCCCCTCCAGCCTTCCTCCCTCCCCTTCATTCCTGCAGTAGCAGCTCCCGGGGCCACCTTTCCCTCTCCTCTACCCCCTCCCCATTTCCGTCCTCCTATCCCACCCCCGCCCACGTCTGGTCTCCCTTCACCGGACCCGGCTGGCTGATGGATTTTCTGCGCAATCTCTGCGTCATCGCCCCCCACTCCCGGAACCTCTAGCTGTCCAAGCCCCCAGCCCCAACCCCTCTGGGCAGGAGATACGGTCGAAGGGTCTGATGGCTGAGAGGGTCCATCTCTGACGTTGCAGTGCACACCCCCTCCGGTCGCATTCAGACCTCCCCTTTAAGCGGTAGAGAGAAATGGAGTTGAGTCACCCTCTCCACCTGCTCAACCCCCTCCCCACCTGGTCTGCTCTCGCCCTCCAAATGTCCTTGGGTGGGGGCTGTGGGGGAGAGGGAAATAAGCCGAAGGGTGTGGGAGAGTTGGATTAAAAGGGGGCACAGCAGTGACCCCCTTAACAACCACAGCTGGCCGGAAGGACAGACACACCTTTTTTTTCCCCACCCCCTTCAGACGCGAACTGGTTTGAACGGACACGATCCAGAGACACACACGTCGTCAATCTTTCCCTTTTCTCTTCCGGCTAGGACCCTTTCCAAGGTGATTACCCAAACCGCAAGATCCACCCATTTGCGCTGACCCTGGGCCGGCATCCCGCACCGCAGATCCACCCCCTCCTCTCAGGTTCAAGTCGTCCTTGGGCGTGCTCCCTGTAGACCATACTGTGGCGGAGTAGGGAGCCAGGCCCCCTCCCCGGCTTTCAGACCCTTACAGTCCCCCTATCCAGTACTGATCTTTTACTGGCGCCCAATTAGATGCTGGCGGTGCCCTCTTCCTGCTCAGCAACGCGGGCTCCGCGCCGCCAGTGCTTTGTAACCCACCCTCCCGCCTTCTGGCTCCTCTGTACCCACCCTTCCATTCATTTTTACATTCATTCATTCATCCTTTTCTCCTCATCTCTCCTTCATTCATTCATAGCCCCCTGCCCCGCCCGCCTCGACATTTCATTCATTCATTCATTCATTCATTTCCCGGAGCTCGGCTAGCGCACGCCCCTCTAGCCGAGGGCCCTACTGCGCAGGTGCAGGCCGGGAGCTACGCTTATCCTCCAATCAGTGGACTTCCACCGTCCACCAGGCACCCGCCTGCTTCCCCATGAATGAACATTGACGTCAATGGGGCGGGGCTAGCCCACGTGACCCCGCGCGCTCCCCTTTATAAGACAGCGGCGGCGCGGGCGCTGTCCAGCGTGCTGAAGCCGGAGCGAGAGCGCTGTTGCTGACCCAGCTGAGCCCAGCTCTCAGGACTCCAGCGCTCGACCGTCGCTCATACTCCAGCCACGGAACGGAGCCAAGGCGGACCGGTCCCGATTTTCCCCCTGCCCCGACCCTCCTCTCCACCTCCCGCCGTCGTGACACCGGCTGGTAAATACTCTGTCCATCCCTCCAACCCTCTTCACTTGTGGGCGTGAAGGGAGGATTTTCTTTCCTTATGGGGTATTGAGAGCATAGCGGTGTGCCCCCGGGAAGGGTCTTTGGTAAACGGGGAGTCTCTGCTTTTCTGTCGCTGATGAAGTCACCCACGCACCATCCGGGGAGTCCTGTGGGGAGGGAACAGATCCCCCCCTCCCGCTTATCATTCCTGCTTAGTACGCGGGCGCTGGCTGAGAGATGACTTAGGGAAGGGGGCGATAGGAGGTACTGGGTGCCCAGAACGAGGACTTGGGGCATTCTCTGCCCACTTGCACGACCCCAGAGATCGCCACATCTTTCTTGTTCTCTGCTAAACGTTTCTCTTCGGGTAAGGTTAGAGAAATGAGGGAAACCCCGGATTTCCTGCTTCAAGGTGGGGGGGAGGGAATGCAGAAATAGAAAGCGGGGAATTCTTATAGAAATCCTCTATTTCCTTGATTTCTTCTATTTTTCAGTCTCTGGCAGCCCGTTGGTCATGAAAACCTTCACGTTGCCGGCATCCATCCTCTTCTGCTTCCTTCTACTGATCCAGGGGTTGGGAGCAGCGCCCCCCGGGCGCTCTGATGCTCATCCTCCTCCCCTCGGCTCTGAGCATAATGGGCAGGTAGCTGAGGACGCAGTGTCTCGGCCAAAGGATGACAGCGTCCCAGAGGTCCGAGCGGCTCGGAATTCCGAGCCTCAGGACCAGGGAGAGCTCTTCCAGGGCGTGGATCCCCGGGCGCTGGCCTCGGTACTGTTGCAGGCACTGGACCGTCCGGCCTCGCCCCCGGCGGTCCCCGGAGGTTCCCAGCAGGGAACACCCGAAGAAGCAGCAGAAGCTCTGCTGACCGAGTCAGTGCGCAGTCAGACCCATAGCCTCCCGGCACCAGAAATCCAAGCACCCGCTGTGGCCCCCCCTCGCCCTCAGACTCAGGACAACGATCCCGAGGAGGACGACCGCTCAGAAGAACTGGAGGCGCTAGCATCCTTGCTCCAAGAACTTCGAGATTTCAGTCCAAGCAATGCTAAGCGCCAGCAAGAGACAGCGGCAGCAGAGACTGAAACCCGCACGCACACGCTGACCCGAGTCAATCTGGAGAGCCCCGGGCCAGAGCGCGTATGGCGCGCTTCCTGGGGAGAGTTCCAGGCGCGCGTTCCGGAGCGCGCTCCTCTGCCGCCCCCGGTCCCTTCTCAATTCCAGGCTCGAATGTCCGAAAGTGCTCCCCTTTCCGAAACCCATCAGTTCGGGGAAGGAGTGTCCTCCCCTAAAACACATCTAGGTGAGACTTTGACACCCTTATCCAAGGCGTACCAAAGTCTAGGTGGCCCCTTCCCTAAGGTGCGCCGGCTCGAGGGTTCATTCCTGGGCGGCTCAGAGGCAGGAGAGCGCCTGCTTCAGCAAGGGTTAGCTCAGGTGGAGGCAGGGAGGAGACAGGCGGAGGCCACCCGGCAGGCCGCAGCGCAAGAAGAGCGGCTGGCCGATCTCGCCTCCGACCTGCTGCTCCAGTATCTGCTGCAGGGCGGAGCCCGGCAGCGCGATCTCGGGGGTCGCGGGCTGCAGGAGACGCAGCAAGAGCGGGAGAACGAGAGGGAGGAGGAGGCGGAGCAGGAGAGACGCGGTGGTGGGGAGGACGATGTGGGGGAAGAGGATGAGGAGGCGGCGGAGGCGGAGGCGGAGGCAGAGGAGGCGGAGAGGGCGCGGCAGAACGCGCTCCTGTTCGCCGAGGAGGAGGACGGGGAAGCCGGAGCCGAGGACAAGCGCTCCCAGGAGGAGGCGCCAGGCCATCGGCGGAAGGATGCTGAGGGGGCAGAGGAGGGCGGGGAGGAGGATGACGACGACGAGGAGATGGATCCGCAGACGATCGATAGTCTCATTGAACTGTCCACCAAACTCCACCTGCCAGCAGACGATGTGGTCAGCATCATCGAAGAGGTGGAGGAGAAACGGAAGCGGAAGAAGAACGCCCCTCCCGAGCCGGTGCCGCCCCCCAGGGCTGCCCCAGCCCCGACCCATGTCCGCTCCCCGCAGCCCCCACCTCCCGCCACGGCCCGGGATGAGTTGCCGGACTGGAACGAAGTGCTCCCACCCTGGGATCGGGAGGAGGATGAGGTGTTTCCCCCGGGGCCCTATCACCCCTTCCCAAACTACATTCGGCCGCGGACACTGCAGCCGCCCGCATCCTCCCGCCGCCGTCACTTCCATCACGCGTTGCCACCTGCGCGCCACCATCCCGATCTGGAGGCCCAGGCCAGGCGCGCGCAGGAGGAAGCGGACGCGGAGGAGCGCCGGCTGCAGGAGCAGGAGGAGCTGGAGAATTACATTGAGCACGTGCTGCTGCACCGCCCGTGACCCGCCCCGGCCCCGCCTCCGCGCGCCCGCTCCCAGCTGCGCGCGCCACCACGCCCCCCCTCCGTGTCGCTCCTCCTCCCTCTCGGTGTTTGCATGCGCCTTGGCTCCGCCCCTCGGCTGCCACCCGGCCCCGCCCCACAAGGCCCCGCCTCGGGTTCTGTCAACGCTGGACCTGTCAGACTCCCCCGGGGTCTGCAGTCTAGAACACCCAAAACTCGCGGGAGATCCCGGGGCCAGCCCAGGCGGGTGTGTGGTTTGTGCGAGTCCCCTTACACCCCCACTTCCTCCAGGGGCCTCGTCCCCATCTAGTTTCTCTAGCGACTTCCCGGTCCCAAACGGGGAAAAGCTGTTCTATTTAATCGTGTGAAGTGTCTGTCTCCCAGCCTTGGGGCCCCCGGAGCCTCCCTTCTCCAAATTGCTGTGAACTTACCCACTTCTTCTCTGTTGTAAATACCCCTCACGGAGGAAATAGTTTTGCTAAGAAATAAAAGTGACTATTTTATTAGGACTTTGTTTTCCATTATTCACCCGTCCCCTTGGGCCTGCTTGGTCCTCTCCAAGGGGCGGTGAGGGAAGCGCCGGTCCGCACAGGCTCCCCACTCTCTGACTAAAGCCAGACTGGGTGGGAGAAAGGCATGAAGGTGAAACCTGGAAAGGGAATGTTCTAGTAATGCCTAGTAAGGGACACAACTTTGGGGCCAGTGAAACGATCCAGTCGGTAAAGGCGCACGTTGCCGAGCAAGGCATGAATGTAATACCAGGGTTCCTTCCACGTGACAGGAGAGGACTGACTACCACATGTTCTCTAACTTCCACATGCCCACCTTAGTACGCTCACCCACCCATAAAACAAACTAAATGTAATAAAAACCAAAACAAAATAGAACCCCTACTTTTCCCACTTTCACCTTGTGGCCAGAAGTTGCATCCTTGTTCCCAGTGTTTGTCCCAGGAAAGAATGGACTCCAACAAGAGCCGGTTGTTGGGAGTGGGGACATGGCCCAGTTGGTAAGAGTGCCTGCCTCATGTGCACTGGTCCCTAGGTCTGGTCCTATAAAGTGAGTTCAGGGTCAGAAAAACACAAAAAGACAAAAATAAGAAAAGAGCTAACTGGCTGGGAGAAGCAAGCTTCCAGAACCCCAAAGAAAATTGGCACCATACGCATTCTGCTATGGGTATCTGGGAGGTTCCCCCACCCCCAGTCATCAAAGTTCCCTTCAAAGTTCCCTGAATTCTCAGAAATTTGGGGAGAAGGGGCTAGCTCCTACACTCTGCTTTTAGCCATTTCTTCTCAATTACCTCCCCAAGCAAAATTAAACGAGGCAAATGGCTACCTTCCATGTGGACTTCTCAGAAGACAGCCTATGACGTCAGGATTTGTCCTTTCTGGGGTTTGTGTAGTTACAAGCAGTGTGTGAAATCCTTTGGGGCAGGGCCACTAGACAGAGCCAAAGGCTCTCATTTAAACTTCCAATTCCAGAGAAGCAGTAGATACTTTCCTCCTTCCAGAATAACCTTTCTTTCCACAGTACATGGGGTACACTTGTTAACTGATCAGTCGGGGCTGGGGCTGGGGCTCAGTGAGAGAGAACACCAAGAGGCCCTGGGTTCTGATCCCTAGTATGACAAAATACAAACTCAGCTGCCATGGCTGGGCATGTGGCTGGGTTGGGCTGGTGCTTGCCTGGCATGGATGAAGCCTTTCATCAGTCAGGGCCTGGTGCCGCACACCTGTAATTTCAGCATCCCTGGAGGCCGAGGCAGGAAGATCAGAAAAGTCAAGTTTATCCTCCCATCTATACTGAGTCACATGAGAGACCCTGCACCTGTTGGGCTGGAATGAGGTTGGTACATGCTTGTCATCTCAGCATCCTGAAGGTGGACAACAGGAACATCCCTGAGTTCCAGGTCACTCAGAGCTATGCAAGCAAAACCCTATCTCAAAACGCAAGACCGGGCAGTAGAGGGCTTATAGCTCAGTTGGTCCTCCAGGCCTCGAGGGCACAAGCCATGGGCTTGATTATCCTAGCATATAAAACAAAACAATAACAACCCCCCAAGAACAAAACAACAAGACGTGTTGTCTATCTGACATTTAGCTAGGCATCTTCTATTTTTAGTTTTTCTTCCCAAGTACAAAGATTCAGCTCCCACGAAGACGTTAGCAGGAAGCTGCCCTTGACCTCAGGGTGAACGTCAGTCTTCAACAAAGCCAGAGGCAAGCCAGGTCCAGAAACACTTTTTCCTTTTATTTCAGAGGAAAGGAAATAAAGGCAGCCACTAGGCCCACGCCACCCGCTTGGTTCCTGCCACACCCACAAGGGCGGGCGGCAGGGTCAGTGTCTCGGAAAGCCGGCCCTTCCCCCAACCTTCCCTTCCCTCCAAGTAGCAAGGTTAGAAAAAAACATTAACTCTGTGGCTCTTTCCCTGGCTCTGGCTGGACACCGGAGCCCAGGAGGAAGTGGGGGCTGGAGAGGAGAGAGCCCCTCCCGGGCAGAGAAGCTGCCCCAGCTGATTACGGGGAGGGATGGAGGTAGGTTTGGGGGCAGAGGGGAGAAAAGCAGCCCTGGAAACCTTTTCCCTTTAACCTGACGTATTTATATATTTACAGCCGTACAGGATGTGGGGAGGACGAGGGAGGGCTGGCTGGGGTTAACATTGCCTCTTCAAAGGAAGGAAAATGGAAGCCACTGAGCGCCCCCAATCAGGTCACGTTTTCCTCCCTTCTAGCTCCTAAAGCCTTCACTGGGAAAGGTAGAGGGTGGAGGGAGAGAAGGAAGATTCGGAGGGAGGGAATGTTTGTACGAAGGGCTGGAGCCACAGCTCCTTCTAAAGTAGGTAAGGTGGCCGGCCGAGGACAAGCAGCCGGGTCTGGGGGAGAGGTGAGAGAAACAGCCCCCAAGTACTGTCTCTTGTCTTGGCTTCCCCGGGACCACAGGGCCCCCCGCTGGCTGACGGGGCTATGCCAGGCCCATCTCCTCCAGGACACTGCGCGGCGACTCATCCTCCTGAGACACACAGGGATGATGCAGACACCAGGAAGGGTAGACAGGTGGGCGAGATGAAGGAATCAGAGTTGGGGGAGGCACAGACACACATGGGGGGGTGGGGGAAGAGAAGCTGGTATGAGCCCAAGGCTGGAGCACTGTAAGCATCCTCCCTGGGGGGCGGTGCTCACAGGTCTCCTGATACCTTTCCCAGCGCCCACAGTGGCAAGGAGGGTAGAAGAGGTCAAGTTATCACCCAGAATCTAAAGCTAGGAACTGGGAGAGCAGGTGAGCAGCTTCAAAACCCATGGGTAAGAGGGGCAGGAGGAGCAGGAGGAACCCTAATCTCCAGGGGTTGGTAATATGGACATTCGGCCTGTGCCTCTCAGAGTGGGGAAGGCAGTAAGCCATTGGTACCAGACTCCTAAGGGAAGGGAAGGGAGACTTCAGAGTGATGAGTCACTAGTAACCAGTGTCTAATAACCAGGGGACACACATGCGTGCACACGCATCTGCCTGTGTGCATGCATGTGACAGAGATGAAGGGAAGCTGGACCAGTGGGGTGACCTCCGGTTTCGTTCTGCCATTTCCCCCCCCCCCCC
>JADRCD010197744.1:0-13272 GCA_019843815.1 Montemys delectorum
GCCCTAAGAAGCATGTTACTGAAAAGCTTCTGTAAGGCAAAGTGTCCATTTGGGCATAATCAACAGGAAATAATTGTTGAACTACAGATTGGGAAGTAATGATCTGGAATGGGGCATCTACATCGAGGAGCGCATGGGGCACAGGAACAGTGGAGCAGCTGGGACAGGATCCTTCCAATCACGATCTGCACCCAGAGTTTGGGCCATTTGTCCCCTGTACAAAAGTTCCACCAGGAGAGAGCAGATCTCCCAGGAGTGCTGACACAGTCTTACAGACCCTCAGGAGGAATAAGCTCCAGCCAGAGACAGCAAGATCATCTAACACCAGAGATAACCAGATGGCTACATGCAAACCCAAGAATCTTAGAAACAGAAACCAAGACTACTTGTCATCATCAGATCCCAGTTTTCCCAACATAGCAAGTGCTGGATACCCCCAACACACTGGAAAAGCAAGATTTGGATTTAAAATCATATCTCATTATGCTGACAGAGGATTTTAAGAAAGACACAAATAAAGAAATACAGGAGAATACAGGTAAACAGATGGAAGCCCATAAATAAATAAAAAAATACCTTAAACAATTATATGAAAACACAATCAAACAGGTGAAAGAATTGAACAAAACCATCCAGGACCTAAAAATGGAAATAGGAACAATAAAGAAATCACAAAGGGAGACAACTCCGGAGATAGAAAACCTAGAAAAGATATCAGGAGCCAAAGATGCAAACATCACCAACAGAATACAAGAAATAGAAGAGAGAATCTCAGGCACAGAAGATACCATAGAAAACATTGACTCAACAATAAAGAAAGCCCAAAATGCAAAAATATCCTAACTCAAAACATCCAGGAAATCTAGGATGCAATGAAAAGACTAAACCTAAGGATAATTGGTATAGAAGAGAGTAAAGATTACCAACTTAAAGGGCCAGTAAATATCTTCAACAAAATTATAGAAGAAAATTTCCCTAACATGAAGAAAAGAGATGTCCATAAACATACAAGAAGCCTACAGAACACCAAATAGATTGGATTAGAAAAGAAATCAGTCCTTTCACATAATAATCAAAACAACAAATGCACAAGGCAAAGAAAAAATATTAAAAGCACTAAGGGAAAAAATACAAGTAACATATAAAGACAGATCTATCAGAATTACACCAGAATTCTCAACAGAGATATGAAAGCCAGAAGATCCTGGGCAGACATCATACAAACCCAAAGAAAACACAAATGCCATCTCGGGCTACTATACCCAGCAAAGGTCTCAATAACCATAGATGGGAAACAAAGACATTCCATGACAAAAACAAATTTGCACAATATCTCTCCACAAATCCAGCCCTTCAAAGGATAATAAATGGAAAACTCCAATACATGAAGGGAAACTACAACCTAGAAAAGGCAAGAAAATGATCTTCTTTTAACAAAGCAAAAAGAAGATAGCCACAAAAAAAAAACATAATTGCAACTCTACAAACAAAAATAACAGGAAGAAACAATCTTTTTTCCTTAGTATCAATGGACTCACTTCTCCAATAAAAAGAAATAGACTAACAGACTAGATATATAAAGAGGACCCAACATTTTGCTGCATATAGGAATCTCACCTCAGTAACAAACACAGATATTATCTCAGAGTAAAAGACTGGAAAACAATCCCCTAAGCAAATGGTCCCAAGAAACAAGCTGGAGTAGCCATTCTAATATCGAATAAAATCAACTTTCAGCCTAAAGTTAACAAAAAAAGATAAGAAAGGACACTTCATACTCATCAAAGGAAAAATCTACCAAGAGGAACTCTCTATTCTGAACATATGTTCTCCTAATGCAAGGGCAACTACATTCATAAAAGAAACTTTACTAAACTCAAAGCCACATTGCTCTGCACACAATAATAATGGAAGACTTCTTCAACACCCACTCTCAGCAAACTTATGGCACACAATGAAAGCAGTCCTAAGAGGAAAACTAATAGCTTTAAGTGCCCCCAAAAGATACTGAAGAGAGCATACACCAGCAATTTGACAGCAAATCTGAAAGCTCTAGGACAAAAAGAAGCAAATTCACCCAAGAGGAGTCAAAGGCAGGAAATAAACTCAGGGCTGAAATCAGCCAAGTGCAAACAAAAAGAACTTTACAAAAAAATCAACCAAACGAGGAGCTGGTTCTTTGAGAAAGTCAACAGAATAGATAAACCCTTACCCAGACTAACTAGAGGGCACAGAGACAGTATCCTAATTAACAAGATCAGAAATGAAAAGAGAGACATAACAACAGACACTGAGGAAATACAAAAGATCATGAGATCCTACTACAAAAGCCTATACTCAACAAAGCTGGAAAACCTGGATGAAATGGACAATTTTCTAGGCAGATACCAGGTACCAAAGTTAAATCAAGATAAGATCAATGATCTAAACAGTTTCATATCTGCTCATGAACTAGAAACAGTAATTAATAGTCTCCCAACCAAAAAAAAAAAAAAAAAAAAAAAAAAAACCACCCAGGACCAGATGGGTTTAATACAGAGTTTTATCAGAACTTCAAAGAAGACCTAATACCAATACTCCTCAAACTATTCCATAAAATAGAAACAGAGGACATTCTACCCAATTCGTTCTATGAAGCCATAATTACTCTTATACATAAACCACACAAAGATGTAATGAAGAAAGAAAAGTTCAGACCAATTTCCCTTATGAATATCAATGCAAAAATTCTCAATAAAACTCTTGCAAACCGAATCCAAGAACACATCAAAACAATCATCCATCATGCTCAAGTAGGCTTCATCCCAGAGATGCAGGGATGACTCAATACACAGAAATCCATCTATGTAATTCACTATATAAACAAATTCAAAGAAAAAAAACCATATGATCATCTCAATAGATACTGAGAAAGCATTTGGCAAAATCCAACATCCCTTTATGATTAAAAACCTTAGAAAGATCAAGAATTCAAAGCCCACATTTAAACATAGTAAAAGCAATGTACAGGAAACCAGTAGCCAACATCAAACTAAATGGAGAGAAACTTGAAGCAATCCCACTAAAATCAGGGACTAGACAAGGCTGTCTGTCCACTCTCTCCCTACCTATTCAGTATTGTACTTGAAGTCGTACCCAGAGCAATTAGACAACAAAAGGAGATCAAAGGGATATAAATTGGAAAGGAAGAATTCAAATTATCACTATTTGCAGATGATATAATAATATGCTTAAGTGACCTCAAAAATTCGACCAGAGAGCTCCTAAACCTGATAAACAACTTTTGCAATGTAGATGGATATAAAATCAACTCTAGCAAAAGAGTGGCCTTCTTGTACCCAAAGGATAAACAGGCTGAGAAAGAAATTAGGGAAACAACACCCTTCATAATAGTCACAAATACTATAAAATACCTTGGTGTGACTCTAATTAAGCAAGTAAAAGAACTGTTTGACAAGAACTTCAGGTCTCTGAAGAAAGAAATTGAAGATCTCAGAAGATAGAAAGATCTCCCATGCTCATGAATTGGCAGGATTAATATAGAAAAAATGGCCTCCTTGCTGGAAGCAATCTACAGATTCAATGCAATCCCCATCAAAATTCCAACTTGATTCTTCACAGTGTTAGAAAGAAGTTTAACAATAAATCTAGGGAGCTGGGCAGTGGTGGCACAAGCACGCCTTTAATCCCAGCACTTGTTAGGCAGAGGCAGGTGGATTTCTGAGTTTTAGGCCAACCTGGTCTGCAGAGTAAGTTCCAGGACAGCCAGGGCTATATAGAGAAATCCTGTCTCGAAAAAACCAAATAAATAAATAAATAAATAATAAATAAATAAAATTCAACCTAGGATAGCAAAAACTATTCTCAACAAAAACAAAACAAAACAAACAAAACAAAACAAACAAACAAACAAAAACTTCTGGTGGAATCATCATCCCTGACCTGACTTCAAGCTGTACTACAGAGCAATTGTGATAAAACCTGCATGGTATCGGTACAGTGACAGGCAGGTGGATCAATGGAATAGAATTGAGGTCCCAGAAATGAACCCATATGCCTATGGTCACTTGACCTTTGACAAAGAGTTAAAACCATCCAGTGAAAAAAAGACAGCATTTTCAACAAATGGTGCTGGCTCAACTGGCAGTCAGCATGTAAAAGAATACACATGGATCATTCTTATCTCCTTGTACAAAGCTCAAGTCCAAGTGGATCAAGGACCTCCACATAAAACCAGATACACTGAAACTAATAGAAAAGAAAGTGGGTATGTGTACATGGTCACAGGGGAAATTTTTCTGAACATAACACCAATAGCTTATGCTCTAAGATCAAGAATTGACATATGGGACCTCATAATATTGTATAGCTTCTATAAGGCAAAGGACACTCTCAATTGTACAAAATAGAATTCAACAGGTTGTGAAAAGATCTTTACCAATCTCACATCTGATAGAGGGCTAATATCCAATATATAAAAAGTACTCAAGAAGTTAGACTCCAGAGAAACAAATAATCCTATTCAAAATGGGGAACAGTGATAAACAGAGAATTCTCAACTGAGGAAAATTGAAAGGCTGAGAAGGACTTAAAGAAATGTTCTACATCCTTAGTCATCAGGGAAATGCCAAGATTCCACCTCACACCAGTCAAAATGGCTAAGATCAAAATCTTATGTGACAGCAGATTCTGGCAAGGATTTGAAGAAAGAGACACACTCTTCCATTTCTGGTGGGATTGCAAGCTGGTACAACCCCTCTGGAAATCAGTCTGTTGTTTCCTCAGAAAACTGGACATTATACTACCTGATAATCCACTCCTGGGCATATACCCAGAAGATGCTCCAACATATAATAAGGACACATGCTCCACTATGTTCATAGCAGCCATATTTATAATAGCAAGAAGCTGGGAAGAACCCAGATGTCCCTCAACAGAGGAATGGATACAGAAAATGTGGTACATTTATACAGTGGAATACTACTCAGTTTTTAAAAACAATGATTTCATGAAATTCCCAGACAAATGGATGGAACTTGAAAATATCATGCTAAATGAGGTTACTCAGTCCCTAGGGAACACACATGATAGATATATACTCACTGATAACTGGATATTAGCCCAAAAGTTTGGAATACCCAAGATTCAATTCACAGACCATATGAAGCCTAAGAAGGAAGACCAAAGTGTGGCTGCTTCAGTGCTTCTTAGAAGGGGGAAGAAAATACAGGAGGAAATATGGAGCCAAAGTGTTGATAATAGACTGAAGGACATGTTATCCAAAGACTGTCCCACATGGAGATCGATCCCATGTACAAACCTGAACATATTGTAGATGTCGGGAAGTGCCTGCTGATGGAAGCCTAATATGCCTGTCTCCAAAGGGGTTGTGCCAGAACCTGACAAAAAGAGGCAGAAGCTCACAGTCAATCATTTGAATGAGCTTGGGGGTTCCTGATGGAGGAAATGGAAAAAAGACTGAAGGAGTCGAGGGTTTTGCAGCCCCATGGAGGGAGCAACAATGTCAACAGGCCAGACCAGGTGTTCCCTGATATTGGACCATCAACCAAAGAACACACGTGGAGGGACCCATAATGCTGGGCGCATATGTGGCAGAGGATGGCCTTGTTGTACATCAGTGGAAGGGGAGGACCATAGACCTGAGGGTGTTTGATGCCCCAGTGTAGGGGTATGCCAGGGCAGAAAGACAGGAGTGGGTGGGTGGGTGGGGGAGCATCCCCACAGAGGCAGGGGCAGAGGGTAAGGGATAGGGGGTTTCCAAAAGGGAGAAGTGGAAAGGGAAAAACATTTAAATAAAGAAAATATCCAATAAAGAAAAAAAGTGTCATGAAACAACTTTGAAAAGATTCCAAGAAATCACAATTTGCAAACATGAGCCTATGATGAATTATGATACTTATTACAGAAGATTTGCCTTGATCATGAAATAAATGTAATCCTTAATGTGCTAATGAAAACAAGTTCTAATTTTTCTACACAAAAAATCTTGTTTTAATTTTTTTCCTTTTATTCAACATAGGTTCTTTTCTCATATCATATAATCTGAATGGACTTTCACCTTCCTGTATTCCTCTCAACCTCTTCTTCCATCTAGATGCATTCCCTTCCTGTCTCTCACTAGAAAGAACAGATTTATAAGGGATAACAACAAAAGAAAGTTTAATTTAAAAAAAATGCAGAAGTATCAGAGACAACCCAATTGTACACATTCAGGAGTCCCAAAAAAGTATTAAACTAAAATCTATAGCAGGCCCTTATAGGCTCTATGATTGCTGTTTCCATCTCTGTGAGTTCATTTCACTTTTGCTCATTTGCTTTAGAGGGGCTTGTCTCATGATATCTGTCCTCCCTGTCTCCCCTAATCATACTGCCCCTGAGTATTAAGGGGAGAGAGTTGATGAAGACATTTCATTGATGGACATATCTCTTTTAGAGGTATGAGCTTTAAGTTCTCTCTCTGTCTCTCTGTCTCTGTCTCTCTCTATCTCTCTCTTTCTGTCTCTCTCTGTCTCTGTCTGTCTCTCTCTGTCTTTCTCTCTCTCTCTCCCTCCCTTTCATTCAGCATGATGGTTAAATAAGCCTTGATTCTATGAGATATCAGAGTATCATCAAGTGTCCTTTTATTGAGACTTTTGTTTTAAACTAGAAGTATTTGATTTTTACCCAAAGTCTATAAGCTATCTAGTCTCTGTTTCTTGGTTAGCCAAACCATGCCATGTAGAAGTTCTATCGCAGAGAGTGAGAATTAGGTAAAATCAAAGATTGATTACTTATTTCTAAGGTTTGTGCCACCATTATCCTAGCATATTTTGCAGGCAGAAAAGACTACAAGGATTTGTGTTTGGGTTGCTACTTATCATAAATTGAAATAGAAGTTTACAACACAGAATGGGTTCCATGCATATCCATTAGATGTAATTGGCTAAACATCCATCACCTGCTTCAGCTCCACAGGTTCCCTGAAGGTTTAAATCCATAACTAAGTTATTAGTGAAGTTTTGTATAGATAAACCCAGTCAATATTTTACCTTCTGTCCTAGCACATAAAATAAATCATTAGTTCCCTTTTTATAACCTTTGGTTAATTGTTTCACAACCCCTTAGTATGTGCTCTGAGTTGGGAAGCTAGAATATTCAGGATGACATTGAGAATGTCTATTATTGTGGGTCTGAGCATAGCAGTGGAAGCAATGGTGTGTAATCCACAGTTACACAGACAGTATGGAAGTAGGACAACAACATAGTTAATCTGCCAAATGTTCACTGATTTCCCTGTTGTCTTAAATGAGTCTTCAGCACTTTCTAATTTTCCTTGATTTTCTATTTTAGAGGATATTATGAAAATAGAAATCACATTTACTACTCCCCTATACATAAATATGTTTTCAATATTGTTTGAAATATGCCATGGGCCGGTCAGTCTGGACCTCCCTCAACCTGCGGGAGAACAGGGTCCTAGCGAAGTTGACAAGGCATTGGCGAGAATGACAAACAGAATAGTCACAAGGAAGTGCTGAGTCTGAGTATATTTCTTAAAAATGGCATCAGACTTTTACAGTCATTATAAAAGACAAATGAAAAATCTGGCAGCTCAGCAATCGAGGTACATCTGAGGCCATCTAAAACACACTGAGTCTAAAGCAGCTACCTCTTCTATCTAGACAGGTGCTGCACCCCCAGACCCAATTGCTCTGGGCCCGGGGGACTGCAAACTGCATGATGTTCGAAGCTCGAATGCTCTGTCTCGGATACCCAAATCTCAAATCTGAATGTGTGTGCACAAAGTGAAAACCAGGTTTATATAGTATACAGAAAACAGGACGAATGACAAAAGTCATGTAGGCAGATGATGATCACAACATCAAGGTCAGTAGGATCAGACAGCAAGACAGAAGTCACATAGGCAAGTGACAGTCACATCAAGGTGAGTAAGATCAGGCATCCAGGTGCAAAGCAGAAGAGCAGTGGTACCCTTCCTGCTGGGGCTATCTTGGCAGTCCCAAGCTAATTCTCTGGGTTTGTCAGAGGCAAGCACCAGGAAGTCCCATTCTAGCAGTTCCAGAGAATGACCTTAAGTGAGGGAAGCCCTTCAATTACTCTCTGGTACGTAAAACAGTTCTGTCTTCTGTGGGACTGCTCTGAGAATTCTAACTATGTTTACAGTTAGGAATAGTGCCTGACCTCTATTGCTAAATCTGAGGACAACCTGTCTGATAAGACAGCTTCCTTGTGAGAAATTCCAAGCTAACAACAGCTTGGTAATAAATTAGAATATATTGGAATGCTGTGCTGGCCAGGGAATGATGTTTCATCTTAGTTTTAACTATTTACGAATCATTTCTTGGGACACCTTTATGCCTGAATAAGAAGGTATATTGAGTATTGGAAAAACTAATCTGAAACACTTCTGAGTTAGGAGATGCCAGAGACTGGCTGAATACCCAGGAGGAAAACTCCATTTGAAGTTGTATGCCTCTGCCTGACACACAGACTTTACTGGAGTAGACAACTGGGCGTGGCAGAAATATTTATATTTTTCGCATTAACTTAAGACAATTTCCAATCACCAATGTCCTGGCACTTTTATTTTAAAAGCTATAGACATTTTCCCAATTTAATTCATTGTTCATTACCAGGGTTTCTCATGTCTAGTTTTCAATAGACATGAGAAACTCAGAAAGTGTGAAATTGCTCTGAAGCTTTTATAAATGACCCACCCCTTTTCCACATGGAGAATTTGATCATTGTCAAGAAAGAAACTTTTGATGGAAATTATAATGCTACTCTGATAGTAAATGCATGTATTTCTTATTCACTCAGATTAGTATACAACCTTCCATAATACTAATCTTAATTGATAATTGTGTGTGTGTCTATTTGTGTGTGTGTGGGGGGTATAGATGTGAGAAGATGGCCAAAATTATAAGTCACTACCAAGAGATTCATGTGAAAAAAAGGAAAAGGAAATGCTGAGACACCCTATGCTCAGAAACTGTAGGAATGAAGTAAACCAAAAGATTTTCACATATGAGTGGATTTTACTTAGCATTATCACCTATGAGCTTATAGTATGAACAATTAAATAAAAGGCAACACAAAATAAGTGAAATTATATTATCAGACACACTAATCACAGAACCTTCAAATGCTGCAGTGGAGAAGATTATGAATTGACATCAGTGTGATTTTTAATATTGGTATATATTAAAGATGGTTGTTTGTGGGGCAGTGGGCAGTTCTGACAGCCGGAGTCCAGTAGAGTGGCCACTTTGGAACCACAGAGACCCACTGAGCAAAGTAATTTGTTCACAAGGGACTGTAGGTGTTCAGTGATAGCTGAGACTAATGGCTCAGATTTCAGCCCAAACCCCTCACAGCTGCCCCTGCAGGAGATATGTGCTCTACCAGGCAGACAATGCCTCAAACTCCTAGCAGTCTAGCTGGACCTTACAGCCAGTCATCTGACCACAAGCCAGGCATGCCATGCCCCATACAATAAAAGGGGTGTTTTGCCCTCTCCCTCACTCTCTTACTTTTCTCTCTCTTGTTCTCTTACTTTCCTTCACTCTCTTGTTCTCTTGCTTCCTTGTTCTCTTACCTCTTACTCTCTTACTCTTACTTCCTCTCTCACTCTTCCTCTTCCTCTCTTGCTCTCTCTCCTCTCTGCTCTTTGTTCTCTTCTCTTGCTTTCTTCCTCTTCTTTTCTCTCTCCTTCCTCTCTCCTTCCTCTCTTTTCCTTCTTTCTACTCAACCAGCATATTCTATCCTTCCTACAATAAAATAACTCATTCATATATTGCCTCCCTTTTAATTAAGGCACTGTGCAGCAAACAAGTCAGCCCCCAGGGAGAGAGAGAGAGAGACTCGGGCCTCAGCAGCAGACCCACTGCCTCCTGGGAGAGAGAGAGAGAGCCTCAGGCGGGCCACCAGCCCAGGCCTCCTGCCTTGAAACAACAATTGTTCATTAAGAAATTAAAGAAGCCTGGAGAGATGGCTCAGTGGTTAAGAGTGTGGACTGCTCCCCAAGAGTCCTGAGACAAATTCCCAGCAATCAAGTGGTGGCTCACAACCATCTGTAATGGGATCTGATGCCTCTCTTCTGGTTTACTTCATCAATAAGGTGTCATTTTGTACTAGAGATTTTTTTCCAGCTTCTGTTTCATTCCTACACTGTACAGCTGAAGACTATCTATCTATCTATCTGTCTGTCTGTCTGTCTGTCTGTCTGTCTGTCTGTCTATCTATCTATCTACCTATCAACCAGTAAAATTCAGAAACATTTTTTCTTAAATTATTTCATTTATTTACATTCCAAAAGTTACCCCCTTTCCTGGTTCTACCTCCCAGAGTTTTTCATCACATCCTCCATCCCCTTTCCATCTTTGCCTCTGGTAGGTTGATCACCCACCCCCTCACACTCACTTATCCTCCTCCTTCCCTAAGTATCAAGTCTCTACAAGATTAGGTGCATCCTTTCTCCCCGAGATCAGACAAGGCACTCATCTGCTACATATTTTCCAGGGGCCTGGGACCAGTCCAGCATGCTTTTGGTTGGTGGCTTGATCTCTGGGAGCTGTAAAGAAGAGTCTGGATTGGTTGTTACTGTTGGTCTTCCTATGGGATTGCCAACCCCTTCAACTTCTTCAGGCCTTCCCTTAATTCTTCAATAGGAGTCCCTGATCTTAGTCCAATGGTTATATGTATTTCCATCAGTCTCAATCAGGAAGATTTGGTCCTGTTCATGTGATGGATTCCCAGTTGTTCTTGTCATTGGATGGCCTTTCCTTCAGTCTCTGCTCCATTTTTGTAGTTTTATTTTCTTTAAACAAGAACAATTTGTGGTAAAAATGGTTGTAGATGAGTGGGGGGCCCAATCCTTACACTAGGGGCCCTGTCTACCTAGTGAAGGTGATCTCCTCAGGTTCCATTTCCCAACTGTTGGGCATTTTGGCTAAGATTGTTCCCATTGCCTCCTCATAGCCTCTCACAATCCAGGTCTCTGGGACTATCTAGAGGCTCCATCTGTCCCTCAGCCCCTGAAGCTGTATGTTTCCATGTATTCTCCTGGTGCTCTAGGCTTCTCTGCCATCTCTGTCCCCATATCTGATCCTGCTCCCTTTTTCTCTCCCATTAACCTATCCCACCCATGTTTCTACCTGCTTCTACCTCTGATGATTATTTTGTTCCCCCTTCTAAGTGTGATTGAAGCATCCTCACTTGTTAAACATCATATGCTCTGTGAGTTGTATCATGGGGATTCTGCACTTTTTGGTTAATACCCACTTATCAGTGAGTACATTCCATTCATGATTTTTGGGTATGGGTTACTATGCTAATGATATTTTCAAGTTCTGTCCATTTCCTTTCAAAATTCATGATATCCTCATTTTAATAGCTGAATATTATCTCATTGTGTAAATGAACCATATTTTTGTATTCTTTCTTCAGTTGAGGGCATCTGGGTTTTTCCCAGCTTCTGGATATTACAAATAAGGCTGCTAAGTACATAGTGGAGCTTTTATCTGTGTGTTATGGTAGAGTATCTTTGATATTTGCACAGCAGCAGTATAGTTGGGTCTTCAGAACTATTACCAATTTTCTGAGGATCCCCCCAGACTAATTTCCAGAGTAGTTGTACCAGTTTCCAATCCCACCAGAGGAGGAGTGTTCCTCTTTCTCCACATCCTCACCATCATGAGATGTCACTTGAGGTTTTGATATAACCATTTTAATGTGGAATCTCAGCATCGTTTTGACTTGCATTTCCCTGATGACTAAGAATGCTAAACAGCTTTTAAGTGCTTTTTGATCATTCAAAGTCCTCTGTTAAGAATTCTCTGTTTAGCTCTCTACTACATATTTTATTTGATTTTTAGGGTCTAATTTCCTGAGTTCTTTATATATTTTGTACATTAACCCTCTTAGATGTAGGGTAAGTGAAGATCTTTTTCTGAATCTGTAGGTTGTCTTTTAAGCCCAAGGACTCAGGTGAGATTCGCCATTTTCTCTACGGTGACTTTCTAAAAGCAGGACCAGGCGGGAGGCACAGGCCTCAGGAACTATAGGGGAGTTGCAGGGCTGCAAGGACAGGATCCTCTCAGCTTCCAAGTGACAGAGCTGGATCAGGGACCAATTCTGCCCCTTCCCTGCTAGTAGAGGGCCTGCCTCCAGGGCCGGCTTCAGCCCAGAGACTCAGGTGAGAACTGCCATTCTCTCTCTGGTGACTTTCTAAGTTGAGACCAGCCAGGAAGCACAGGCCTCAGGAGTCCAAAGGGAGTTGCAGGGTGGCAAGGACAGGACAAGCTCTAGACAGAGACACCAAGAACATATAACAACAGAGATCAAAAGATGGCGAAATACAAATGCAAGAACCCTACCAATAGAAACCAAGACTGCTTGGCTTCACCAGAAGCTAGTACTCCCACCACAGCAAGCCCTGGATATCCCAAAACACCAGAAAAGCAAGATTGGGATCTAAAAACTCATCTCACAATGCTGATAGAGGAACTTAAGAAGGACAGGAATAACTCCTTTAAAGAAATACAGGAGAACACAGATAAAGAGGTACAAGCCCTAAAAGAGGAAACAAAAAAATCCTATAAAGAATTACAGGAGATCACAAGTAAACAAGTAGAAGCCCTTAAAGAGCAAATCCAAAAATCCCTTAAGGAATTGCAGGGAAACACAAACAAACAGGTGAAGGAATTGAGTAAAACCATCGAGGACCTAAAAATGGAAGTAGAAACAATAAAGAAATCACAAAAAGAGACAACCCTGGAGTTAGAAATCTTAGGAAAAAAGTCATGAAACATAGATGCAAGCATCACCAACAGAATACAAGAGATAGAAGAGAGAATCTCAGGGGCAGAAGATAACATAGACAACATTGACAGTACAGTCAAAGAAAATGAAAAATGCAAAAAGACCATAACCCAAAACATCTAGGAAATCCAGGACACAATGAGAAGACCAAACCTAAGGATAATAGGTATAGAAGAGAGTGAAGACCTCCAAATTAAAGGGTCAGTAAATATCTTCAACAAAATTATAGAAGAAAACTTCCCTAACCTAAAGAAAGAGATGCCCATGAATATACAAGAAGCCTATAGAACTGCAAATAGACTGGACCAGAAAAGAAATTCCTCTGGCCACATAATAGTCAAAACACCAAATGCACAAAACAAAGAACGAATACTAAAAGCAATAAGGGAAAAATGTCAGGTAACATATAAAGGCAGGCCTATCAGAATT
>JADRCD010197745.1:0-32990 GCA_019843815.1 Montemys delectorum
TTTTTCTTTTTTCTTTTTTTTTTTTTCGAGACAGGGTTTCTCTGTGTATCCCTGGCTGTCCTGGAACTCACTGTGTAGACCAGGCTGTCCTGGAACTCAGAAATCTGCCTGCCTCTGCCTCCCAAGTGCTGGGATTAAAGGCGTGTGCCACCATCGCCTGGCAGCCACGACTTTCAAAATTTAGAATCAATGAGAAATAATTAGCTAAAGAGTTCTTAGTGGTGAGAAAATGGGATTCATCTTGTATTGTTTCCAAGCTGAACAATGTCGTCAGCCAAAACTTATTACAGGTCTGCTAAAGGCCAAATAAATAATGCTGTCATGTTTACTGTGACTTCCTTAGATCCGGAAAAACCAAAGTTAGATCAATGAGAGTGAGGAGCGGGTATGGCCAGGGGTTCAGAGAGCCATCAGCAGTGCATAGCCCGTGAGTCCTGGCCCCACAGGTTGGCAAAGGTGGTTTAGAGCCTCTCGGTGTAGTTCCCCAGGCCACCTTTGCTCTCCTATTCCCTCTCTGTGGAGTAACTAACCTTCCTGGAACATTCACGAGGCTGAGAGTGTGGGTAGTGAAAAGTCTCTGCCCAGCAAACATTTGAGGAAGTGTTTAGGCTTCATTTCTTTCCTTCATAGTTTTCCCTTACCATCTCTGGGCCTCCACCCGCCCCCGCCCCTGGTGGGTAGCATTTTAGACCCCTCTATGCAGCCTACTCTCATTGTCTGCCTTTCTCTCCCAAACCTGTGTCTTTCTTTGTCCTCTGTCTGCTCCCGGCACACTTGCCACCTGCAGCTGCTGCAAGGCCCCTCCAGGGGACGTGAGGAATGCTACTATGGAATGTGATCCTTCAGGTTGTGCCCTTTGGCTGTTGATGGTGAAGAGGAACTGGCCAGGTGTCAGGACCTTTGCACCCATACAGTGTCCAGTTGGCTGTAGGGTGGTTAGCAGTTTCTTGACAGGTGCCGGGTTTAGGGAGAAAGAAAGAGATAGAGTATCCACAAAACATTCTACTCCCTTGGGGTGCGACATAGTTTCTTTCTGGAAAGGAGCAGCTGCTGAGCCTGTTTACCTCACAGCATATATGTGGCAAGGACTCATAGCTCATAGCATACTGTGGGGGTCTCTTGTGACTTGAGGCACAGCACACACACACACACACGCACGCACCAGTGGAGGAGCAGACCCTAGGAAGCGAGAAATGAGGGTACATTCGATGGGTTTCTCATTCTTGCTAAGAGCAGTGCATCTGGGGTTTATCTTAGTTCTACCTAGAGATTGGTCTGTCACGCCACGCCCACTATGGGTCAGGACTCTGGAAGCTGTTGCTCTTAACTGCCATCTAGTGGCCCGGCGCCTGTACTTCAGTCACAAAAAAGTCAGGTGCCACAAGAGGAAGGCTTGTAAATAGCCTGTAGAAAAGCTTCTGCTGTAGATGACGTGGTGCTTTGGTGTCTTAGTGTCCAGGCTGCCGCAGTGCACTGAGACCCAGGGCGCACCCGCGGCAGCTGGCATTTGGCAGCAGATGAAGGCTTGTCTAAATAGCTTAGTCAATGACTGAACGCTTCTTGCCTCTGTGGCCAGTTTTCCTCCTCCCAGTCACCTAGTGTGCTCCATGGTAGTCTCCCACGTGAACCTGCTTCTTCAGGCTGTGAGGGAGACTAATGTGGTGACCCTTAGCACAGCTTGGCCCCTGGCACCCCCCCACCCCCACTCGTGCTGAAAGTGGAATGTCTGCTCACCACTGTTGCCTTTATGGGCTCTGACCTTCGGATGTTCTTCAGCATTTCCTGCACTTTCAGGTTCCATGTCTTGACTGATATTCTTTCCTTTCCCTGAGTCTCTCCTTCCCTCTCATCTTCTCAAGTACTTTGCCCCAATCTTTGATATTTCTGTGGTCATCACTGGTCTTGTCTCATCCAGCTTGCCCCTGCTCTGTTTATGTGGGCTGCAACTGAATTACCCATTTCTGTATTGTGTTAGAATAAACAGAAAGCGGGCACGAGGGCTCCTAATAATTGCTGCTTATAGTAATTGAGTGCTATGTATGATATGTTGGGCACTGGGCCAAGTGTCGTGGGAACTCTCCTTCGGGCGCTGCCTTGCAAGGGCTCCAAGAATCCGTGCAGTTTTACAAGTGAAAAATATCACGAACATCACTGGTGTATCCCTCCTTCCCCTCCCTGTGGAAGTGCTTAGAGCTGAAGCACCTTTGCTCAGACGCCCCGGGTGCCTGCCACATAGTGCCTCCAGGAGCCAGCAGCAACGGTCGCATTGGATTTCTGTGAGCCAGATGAGAAGAGGGGGGTTTTTAAAGGCCGGTTCCCCAGGAGTAGGGATTTGTTTGTAGAAGACGTAAGTAACCATGGGGTTGAGGAAGACGTTGGTTTAATGAGGACCCATCCAAGCTGAGAAGCTATCTTTGAAGGGCTCTGACAGGCCGTTCAAAAATTAATTTCTGTTTTCCCTTTTTGGTATTTCTAACATTATTTAGTTTTAGTGGTGATATACTGGGGCACTAAAATACTTGAGTCACCAGTAAGGACAAATAAAACCTGGTTTTATGTGTGGTGAGACAAATTCATTTAATTGAAAAGTAAATATTCGCTAAACAATGATGATGTGCCAGGCACAGACTTACCTTAAGGGGTTAGGAAATACCTCCCCATTCTCTATTAGGGATAAAAGAAAAAGATACAATGTCTACAAAACATCCTACTCTCGTGAGGCAAGAGAATTAACAGCTGGGTTCAATGAAAACTTTCTGAGTACCTTTGATATGACATCTGGATCTTCAAGCAAGTGTGGCAGATACGAATCCTTCTTGTATGAAGTCAAAACAATGGAGGAGTGATACCTAGGCAATCGATGCAGAGGGAAGTTAGAATCGCAGTGTTGGGCTGGGAGAGCCTGTCCCCAGCTGTTCCAGGAAAGGCCTGGGGCTCCTGTACTGCCTCCTGCTGCAACTGGGCCCAACTCAGGCTAATGGCGGGTGGTCCCTCTTATGCCACTTTGGTTTCTTTTTTTTTTTTTTTTTTTTCCAACTAACCAATGAGAATCCTGAATAAGATACAAATAAGTCAGGGGGAGGGGCTGCTCCTGAAAGCAGAAGTGCACAGAAAGAAATGCTTAGGTTTCGTCTTCAAAGCACCTGCAATGGATGCTCTAACACTTACCAAGAACCCATCCTTTTATGCCTGGCTGGACTTCCTAGACTTTATGCCCCTGCACACTCAGACAACTCACCTCTGTCCTCCCACACAGAACAGCTTTCACTGGAACATTCTCCCTGGTTGTCAGGAAACATGAAGATGTGACAGGGCAACAACACCAGTTGTCTCCACAGGATAACCCAGCCTCCCACTGAAGATTGTTTAGTTAAAGAATGAGGGGCTGAGGCTCAGTGTGGGGGCGGAGAGACATAGGGCATGTCCCTGCCGTCCAAGAGATGGAGACATGGGGTGCTGATCTTCTGCCAAGAACACCTCTCCGCTTTAGTGAGAAGGGATTTCATTGTTCATTGCTCATGGGAAAGGAGTGTGGTGTCCGTGAAGGATTTACTGGTTTGTTTCTCTTGTCACTTCCCGGGGTCCCAGGAAGCTGGGGAAGCGGCCTGTCCCTCTGTAAGCTTCTCTGTATGGGAATGGGCTGCCTCAGAGTTATTAGCCCAAAACCGACCAGGAAAGGCAAGAAGGCTGGCTTGGTCCTGCTTCCGTGTAACTTCTCACTAACAGGGGTGGTTTCAGCAGTCTGGCCAAGCTGGGAGAGTGCTTCTGGAAGCTTCATACAGCACTTCCATGTTACTCCTGGGACGGTATGCGCATGTGTGTGCGTGTCTCACCTCCATCCCCACAGCTGTGTTTCCAGAGCTTGTTTGAAGCTGGCATATTATGAGACATATTCCACTAAACGTCCCTTTACCTTTTTCTAGATCATTCTATTAGATCTGCTTGCCCAAGGTTGCGTAATATTTCGAGTGCATTGAACTATCCCCTAAGAGCTGAGGGAAGTTACTGCCAAATAAAGAGTTTGGGACCTGGAACTCTGGATAAATACATTTTGTCCTTAAAAACTGTGATACATCAATTATCGTTTTTCCTTTCCCAGTAAGCTGTATTTTTATCCTGCCGTCTGAGAGCTCAGGGTTCTCCACAGGTACTGTTTAGTCATCTCACACGTTTTATGAGGTAACTGGGCTCATTTCTCCAACCAGACACCAGGATTGCTCCCTCAGTCTTAGTGTTTGATTGGGAAGAATTTCACTTACTACCTTAAATAATTTCTCATTACTGGCCTAAATTTGGCCAGTGGTGGTGGTGGTGGTGGTGGTGTGTGTGTATGTTTTACTACATCCCTTTTCAGAGGCTGCAGATAGACCAGTGTTCCTGGCAACCCTGATCTTGACTCTCTAAGAACAGATACCATGACTGTGCAGTTGAGTCCTAAGCCTGCCTTTCTCAAGCTCTGCTCTGCTCTGCTCTCTACTCCCTACCTTTCACCAAAGACTTGGACAGAGAACAGGGGAGTTGGAGGCAAGATGAACATGCACTGGGATGCTTTGCCTTTGGGTTCAGAGGCGCATCTAATGGTCAGGGAGTACTAAGGGATGGTGGTGGTTAGCTTACCAATGTCAGGCATTAGCAATTGAAAGTTTCCATGGTTCTAATTAGAACACTGAGCATATTTGGCTCTGGACTAAGATAACTGAGGCACTGACTCAGGCCGAGGGAGTGTCACCTTTGGTCCGTTCTCCCATTCACTGCTACCTCCATCTGACCAACCCTATCAGTGTGGCTGGCTTCCATCTGAGCTTATGATCTAAGTCGAATTTCAAATAGATGCTAAGTTGTCATTACTCATGATGATTCTTGAGGTATTATCAACTCTTAGTGGATATATTACTTTGTTACTTCCTAAGCAAACCTTTGAGTTTCTTGAACCTCTGATTGCTCATGCCAGATAAACACACACACACACACACACACACACACACAACTGAACAACAGCCACTCAAATGTTTGCTTTGAAAATACACAAAGTCATCTATGAGGCTTTTGAGGACGGTTTTAAAGCGCAGACAAGGCAAACGTGTGTTATGGAGGGATGGATGCCCCTAGTGTAGTCATTTGCACACAGACCTAAGGATGCATGACGGTTATCAACAGGAAAAGAAGCAAGAGACTGCTCTCTCTAGCAACCATTTCCAGCTGTGACAAGCCCATGGAACTGCCTCTGTGCCCCCTTGCTTGTCCCCCGATTTCTTACTTCCCACCATCATCTCACCACCTACCTTTTCCCCAGAGGAGACTTATCACCACAGCCAGGGACAACTTAATTACTGAGGGGGGGAGAGGGTGTTGAATGAAGACCATAATTATTTTAAGTGGAAGCTGAAATGCCCCTACATAGAAATCCTCAGTTTTCAAAAAACAGAAATGTGTTCTCTATGGGTTTTGTGTGTGTGAGGGGGGAGGGAACCCACGGAACTGGAGGAGGCCACACGTGAAATATAGCAATTGATACTCTATAAGGATGGCGTGTTATAGTTCTCGACTTTTGATAGTTAGAATTTGAAGACTAGAAACCAAAGCAGGCAGAGTAAGCTCTGGAAGTGTTTTGAGTTACAGCGTCTGGGGTTGACTAGTGCCTGCAGACATGAAGGTTTGGGTGGGTCTCATTTCTTCTAATAAGGCCCCGCACAGCACGACCCAGGGCATTTCTTAATTTTTGTGTACTTGGCTTGGTTCCTCAACAGGTCACGTGCACCTCTCCCCCTTAAGAGCACAAGCACTGAGCTTTTCCTCAGATGTTTTGTCGTCAGAGCCTGGGAAATTACCTTCTGGGGATGCTGAGTATCAGCGGCTTGTTTACCAGGCTGGCCTCACTCAGCCACGGAATCTTGTCAAATTTTGGAACAAAAGCCTAAAGAGAGATGGAAAGAGATCAATTTGCAGAGTTTATTATCACACTTATGAAAAATACATCTTACAGGGAGTCAGAGGGCTGGAGAGATGCCTCGGTGGCTAAATGGACTCCTTCCTCTTGGAGAAAACCCAGGTTTAGTTCACAGCACCCACATGCCAGCTCATGATTGCCTGTAACGATAGCTCCAGGGGATCCAGCATCTACTTCTGGTCTCTACAGGCATCTGTATTCAGGAGCACATGTATAGACATAATTAAAAACAGCATTAAAAAAGTGTTACAAGACTTGACCAGTGCTGGTATTAAAATAACCAATGTAAGCTAATAGCAACCACACAGCAACAATACATTGCAAATCATTTTTATACGTGAATAAGGTACCCAAGAACAAATAAGTGCCTTCTCTCTTTTAGAGACAAAGAATTCAAAGCACAGATAGTGTGAATATTAATAAGTGGGCTCGTGCTTTCTGCCTTTGTGTCCACTCTTAATATTCTCTATATTTTCAATTCTTTGAGCATC
The DNA here is from genome assembly GCA_019843815.1 of Montemys delectorum. Taxonomy (NCBI): domain Eukaryota; kingdom Metazoa; phylum Chordata; class Mammalia; order Rodentia; family Muridae; genus Montemys; species Montemys delectorum. The sequence goes on from JADRCD010197745.1 coordinate 6,439, forward strand.
TATCTATTCATAAATCCTGTGATACTTCCATGACTCCAGTTGAAAATCATCAGTCTCGTGTCCCAAAGGCCATTCACCCTCATCCCTTTTAGGTGGCAAAGTCTAGCTTTGGAGCCATCCACATTTGGATAGTTTTGATCTACTTGCTATCACTAACTAGCTGCCTAACTTTGGACAAATACAAACTAACGATCACATCGTCTCTGTGGAAATCAACACACAGAACGCTACGTGAGATCTGGGATTTTTTTTCCCCCTCCTTCTGGTGAATACCAGAAGCCTGCTTGGGCACCTAGAGGAGGAGGGCTTGGAAGCGTGTAAAGTCCCATGGCTGAGAGCCTGACAACACATGTTCAACCACCTTCCTAGGCTTAGAGCATTCCACTTCGAGCAGATGTCCAGGAGAGGAGCAACCGGTAGGGGGCAGCAGCGACCTCGCGGTGTGGCGTCTGGGGGCGGGACGCTTCGGCGGCCCAGCGGTGCCGATCCGGAAGTGCTTCTCCACAGTCCTCCCCGCCAAGCCCGCGTCCCGGATGTAGAAGTAGCTGGGCGGCCGCTCTTCTCGGTCGTGCACCCCCTAAAGAGCCTGGTGCAGGTGGGTTCCGGCGTCCTTCGCTTCGCGCCCTTCCGGCTGAGCCAAGGCTGGGAGAGGGGCGGCGGCGGGCGGGGCAGGCCGGCTGGGTGAGTGGTAGCTCCAAACTCTTCCCCGCCCGGTGACGCGGACCTCTCAGATCTCCACAGGTCCCGGTGCAGGAGGGCCGATCCCAAAGGTCTATCCTAGCCTCCACGAAATAAAGAAGGTCCGGCAGGAAATTCTTCCTCAAGTTTGCCGAATGACCTTTTGGGTTTCGGACTCTGGGGTGGTTGTTCTCTTGATCCTGCGCTAGAGTTTTCCTGTTTCAGTTAATTAGGATGATACAGCACTTTAGAGGATTAGTAAGCTCAGCTAATCAACAAAGTTCTTGGCTTGGGCTAAAACTGTAGAGAGCATACCCTTCTGTATGGTGCAGATTTTGTTGTCATTAGACCGATAACTTATTCAGATGCCTTTGGGAACCTGGTGACGGCTATGGATTCTATCCCTATAAATTTTCATAAGTTGCAAATGTAATCATGCAAAAATAGTACATACCTTAGGGTGTATGAACGCCCAAGTTAAGACTGGCTTGGAGAAGACTGTCCGGAAGCACAGACTTTGACACTAGACTTTTGTTGGAGGTCTGGCTCTGCTCTGTTACCCTGAGACCTAAATACCCTACTGTTTTGACACTCAGATGTCTTATTAGGTAAAGTGGGACTGGTATTAACTTGTAAGGCTGTGACAATTAAAGAAGGTGTGTAAGACATTTAACATTCCGAGTCAGTGCTGCCATGCAGTATCAATTATTAAGATTATACTTAAAATGTGAAGGTTTAACGCCTTATGTCACCAGACACAATTTATTTAGGTTTTCAGTAATCGGGGTTGTTTTGATTGTAACTGATGTCTACCACGATGTTTTCCAGCTTCTATATATTTACAGTTCTCTCCTTTTCTAGGAACTTAGTTATGTTGCCCTGACTCATGGAACAAACTCATCTATTGCAGGCCTGGACTGGAGCCTTTGTAAACAAGGAAAGTTCTGTGGGGTATCAGCATGGCATTTCCAGAGAGGTCTTAATCTACAACTTTGTCAAGAACCAGAACCCCATGGACGTCTTTGAGGGAGAGCCCGCCTGGATTTGAGGAAAGAATGAGATAATGTGTGCCCAACGTGTAACGGACACCCCCGAAGTCAAGTGGCAGAAGGTTTTATATGAGCGGCAGCCGTTCCCTGATAACTATGTTGACCAGAGGTTCCTGGAAGAACTCCGGAAAAACATCTATGCCCGGAAATACCAATACTGGGCTGTGGTGTTTGAGTCCAGTGTAGTGATTCAGCAGCTGTGCAGTGTCTGCGTTTTTGTAGTGATCTGGTGGTACATGGATGAGGGTCTTCTGGCTCCCCAGTGGCTTTTTGGGACTGGACTGGCGTCTTCCTTGGTTGGGTATGTGTTATTTGATCTCGTTGATGGAGGTGATGGACGGAAGAAGAGTGGGCGGACCCGGTGGGCGGACCTGAAGAGTACTCTGGTCTTTATTACTTTCACTTACGGTTTTTCACCCGTGCTGAAGACGCTGACAGAGTCTGTCAGCACAGACACCATCTACGCCATGTCCGTCTTTATGCTGTTAGGCCATCTCATCTTCTTTGATTATGGCGCCAATGCTGCTATCGTATCCAGCACCCTGTCCTTGAACATGGCCATCTTTGCTTCGGTCTGCCTGGCCTCGCGCCTCCCCCGGTCACTGCACGCCTTCATTATGGTCACGTTTGCCATTCAGATCTTTGCGCTATGGCCCATGTTACAGAAGAAACTGAAGGCCTATACCCCGCGAAGCTATGTGGGGGTCACTCTGCTCTTTGCCTTTTCAGCTTTTGGAGGTCTTTTGTCCATTAGCGCTGTGGGAGCCATACTCTTTGCTCTTTTGCTGTTTTCCATTTCCTGTCTCTGCCCTTACTACCTCATTCACCTGCAGCTTTTTAAGGAAAACATTCATGGGCCTTGGGATGAAGCTGAGATCAAGGAAGATTTGTCTAGGTTCCTTAGCTAAGCTAGGGACCTTCATTTCATTCTTAAGACAAGTTGAAAGACTTAGAACCTAACCGGTGTAACATTTAAAGGCAGGGTTCCACTCTCGAAGCAGCAGGCTGATCTGGGTGCTAGAGCTGGGGTCAGAAGAAAATGTTTAACCAAGGGCTTTGGGGAAGGCACTTGTCCTTCAGTTATTTTGTGACTGAAAAAGCTTTCTGGTGCTGTTATGAATTATTGTCCTTTATTCCCTGTAACAAATGGTATAATGTGGGTTCTGCTTATTAAAAAAGTAATATCCATTGCATTGTCTCTTATTTAGAAAAGAAAAAGAACCCTCATTTATGTGTGTATGAGAGAGAGGGTGGTCTGTTTCCAGTATGTATGTCCCACGCATCAAACTCAGGCTTGGCAAGAAGCCTTCACCAGCTGAGCCATCACACTGGCCCTGCCTCATGATTTTTATGAGAGCATAAGACAAAAATAGTAGGAAGGGGTATGTGTATGTGTGTGTGTGTATGTATGTATATATGTGTGTATGTATATATGTGTATGTATATGTGTGTATGTATGCATATATGTGTGTGTATGTATATGTGTGTGTGCATAATCAGTTATTTAACCTTTTCTGTGTGTACTAAGGGGCACCTTTATATATCTAGAGGCCAAATTTGGGAATCCCTGATGGTGACATCCAGTTTGGTGTCCAATACCACAGAAGTGGTTACTCAAGGAGAGGTATACCCCATAGAAACAAAATGGTAGAGATACTGAAAGAGGATGGAGGGAGAGTTCATCCCAAGCTATTAGGAAGCCAGAGGTGACATTTAATTTACTCTTGGAGAATAGTGGGTGAAAGCCTTTGAGAACCAGATAGGTAATACTAGTAAGAATGGAAAACTATGGAGCAAAGAAGGGTGCCCAGTGAGGGCAGCTGTTACGGCTCCAAAAATGATTGTTACTACTCAGTTTGGGATTCATACCTGTGACATTTCAGAGAAAATAAGTGTTACCGTAGCTGTAAATCTGATTCGTAATATGAATATAGTTTGTAAACTGTCTCAGATTTAATCTGGGTTACAAAATCATGGTTCAGCTCTCTATTGATCCATTGATTGGGCTCTGTTGCTGGTGATAAGCAATCCAGCTTGTCTAAAGAGGGGACAAATTGTGAAGTCTTGAATTATCTAGTTGTTCAGTTCTCAGTTTCTGCCTCTAATATTGAAGAACTGCTGCAGTAGATAAGCAGTGAAGTGTCTTGAAAGCCTAACCTGAAGCAAGATGTTAGTGCTGAGCATCTCACGATGTTAGTGCTGAGCATCTCACGATGTTAGTGCTGAGCATCTCACGATGTTAGTGCTGAGCATCTCAAATGCAAAATTCTGAAATCCGAAATGCTCCAGAATCCGCTCCAGTGCTATGCCCTGTGAAAAGTCCGCATTCTACACCATGAAGTCTTCATGTGCAGAAATATGAAACTGTCTTAATACTGTGTATAAGGTGGATATGAAATAAGTAAATCTTGTGTTTAGATGGGTCCTATTCTCAAGCTATCCCTTTATGTAAAAATTTCAAAATCTGAGGGGAAAAATAAAAAAAATGTTTTTGGTCCTAAGGATATTGGATGAGGGACATTGGATGTGCCATAATAATTGGAATGTAGGTTAAATTTGAAAAGGGCAAAGGCACAAAAAGAATGAGCTGCTTTCTCCAGTGGCTGCTTCCATCTGTGAGCGTGGTGCTGCTCTCTGCTTGTCGTAAGCAATTTCACATCAGAATTACCAGGGGGGCAGCGTACTGTGAAGTAATGCTTTTTATTTTTTTGATTTCTCAGAAACGTCTCGACTAGGATTTTGAACTAAAGCCATTTTTTTTTAATGTTTACTGTTGTTGATCGAGATTGTTTCACGATAAAAATGTGGGTTATTGTCCCCCAAGATCACTTACCCTGCCTTCTCAAATCCAAGGGCACTTGTTTTGGGGGAGAAAAAGACAAACTGCCCTGTGGAGCCCAAATCATCCATTCACTGCCTATGCTGGATTGGACACGATGTGTCTCCAAAGTGGCACAAATTATTCTGTCATCCCCATTGACAGATGGCAGTCGGATATAACAAGGTATTGTAAAAAAAAGCTATGGGGTTTGTTTTTATTTTTTTCATGCTTTAATACATTGGCTGATCTGAATGGGTTTCCAGTTGTTGACTTTAGGAAACTCGTGCCAGTGAGCAGGGTGTTCCAAAAGACTGAACCACTTTTAAGAACAGTGGGGCAAGTGAATATGACTGCTGTTATCCCCAGCCCTTTTCTATCACTTTTATCTGGAGTCACCCAGTACCCAATCTTATTTGTGGTTCTAGAAGGTCAGTGTGGAAGTGAAGGGGGATGGGGAGTTGTAAGATGCACTTGGGTTTGAGGGGAAAGGTACAGCAGAGTGTTTGGGATACTGGAGGGGGAAGGGTACCACAGGCAGGATCCAGAGTGGATGGCATTGTGTGTTCCAAAGGGACCTAATGCATCCTGCTGATGAACCGAGGCATGGGATGACGGGATTATAGGTCGGAGAGAACTGAGTGCTTGGTGTTACAGTACCCTGCCCTCAGTGGCAAACTCAGGGACTTTAAAGAGATAAGCTGAGACACTGTAATTAATATCACAGAGCCTTATATACAAGTGATATCTAAAGACTGGCATGGAGAGTGCTTGTGAGGGTCTGGATGGGGAGTATGGCAGTGGGCAGGGGAACGAGTGGATTCATGGTGATTTCCAGGGAGTTTGCTAACCTCATGTACTGTAGCGGTTCTCAACCTGTGGGCCACGACCCCTTGGCTGCCAAATGACCTTCTCACGGGGTCATACATCAGATATTCTGCATATCAGATATTTACATTCCCATTCACAACAGTAGCAAAGTTACAGTTATGAAGTAGCCACACAAATGTATAGTTGGGGGAATCACCACAAACAGAAGTGTACAAAAGGGTCTTGTTCAAGCGTTAGGAGGGCTGAGGACCACTGATGTAGAGAGAAAGAAGAGGAAGTAGGAAACCAGGATAGCTGCAAGATATTCTATCGTGAGTGGACTTGTGTGCTTATTAACTCCACATGAATTAACTCATGAGTGCAGGGTGTGGTGCTGATAATATCAGTGGGATAGGCTTACATTTGGGCTGAGGATGAGTTCCACTTGCTGTGCTCAGAGCCTGCTGGCTCTAAAGTCTAAGCATAATGGAGCAGGGTGTTGTTGTATTTGCCATCGCTTCTTGGTTTTATTTTGTTTTTGTTTGTTTGTTTACAGTTTAGTTGCCTCACGACTAGGCAATAGAGGAATTAAAAATAGGTGACAGAATGACGAATTGAACAACCCAAATCATAGAAATCAAAGGGACAGAAGGCAGCCTTCGAAAGATTGGAGTAGACACTAGAACCTGGCCCAGAAGGAAGACTCAGGACGTGTGGCCATGGCCTATACGTTACTAAAGGCAGAGCTTTAGAGTTCACTAGTAGGGGAATTACCAAACACTTCTCAAACTCTGAAAAAAAAAAAAGTCAGAGGGCAAAAGCAAATGCCCATTTGTTCATTAGATGATGTCTTACGGTCGACAAAATGCTGAAGCAGCACCAGGGTAAATCTGGACTAAAAGAAAATATAATTTTACTGGAATTTCTACATTTTCACCAGGAAAAATCTCACAGGCTAGCAACGTAAATGGATTCTAAAAAAGATGTAGGGAGAGTGAAACCAAAAGTCATGCTTTGTTTTTCAATACTGAGAAATCCTGAGCCCTGACCTGTGGCTATTAGGATGATAAGACTCGACTATGCGTCATTGGCTTGTGACTGATCACGGAATTCACAAAGAGGAAAAGATTCATCTGGCCGGCTCCAGCAGTTGCTGAGACCACTGTTTGTCACTTAAATTCAGTTCTCCAGCCAGTCTCAACTTTACAGCACATGGAAATGGTGTGGGCAGTATGTTAGTGACTCATATTTCTAAAGTAAATATTGTATTCGGGAGGGAACACCACGGAAAAGAGTTCAACCGTATTGTAATCATATCTCAACCTATCAAATACTTGTTTACATAAAAAGCCACCGCCCTTCTGCCATTTCGCTTCTCTCCTTGAGCTCTGCTTGTCATTTGTTCTAAGTTACAGGGAAGGCTAGAGGGGCATGGTGTAAGTGAGAGCAAAGAAAGGAGGAGGAAGAAGGGGAGGAGGAGGAGGAGGAGGAGGAGGAGGAGGAGGAGGAGGAGGAGGAAGCCATTTTTTCTACCTTCCCCAGATAGAGTTGGTAGCTGATGTAGTTTGGATCTTCTCTGTCTGTCAAAGACTCACATGCCAGATGCCTGATCTTACTGGGCAGTGCTAGAACCTTCTGGGAACTAAAGGTGTGGAAGGAAGTAGAGTGTCTAAGAATATGCCTTTGAAGGCCTATTGGGCCTGACACTCTCTGTTTCTTAGCGACTTGAAATGAGCAGCTTTGTTTCTCCATGGGCTTCCTGCCAAGAGAGCCTACCAGCCACTGGCTGCACCCTCTGAAACCGAGTTCAGGGAAGTCATTCCTCCTTCAGCTTGATCATCACAGGGATTTTTTTTTTTTTTTTAATTTTTTTCTTCCAGCCATGGGAAACTAAGTAACACAGGTGTCAGGCTTTGGCATTGGGGTGGACAGGATCAAGGAGGGGCAGGGCTGCAGGGTGACAAAAGACTGCTAGTCTTGGGCTCTGACACCAAGCAGAGAGCTAGAAGACACCGGTGTGTCTGCAGCAGCATGAGGACTCCCTGTGGAGAGCGTGTTTGTGGCTGCTGCTTTGGGTGAGTCCATAAGGACTGTGGAGTTCTCAAAGTTCATGCTGAGTCTACCTGAGGACACGTGTGAGGCTATCACGGACACCTTCCAAGCCAAAGGAAGGCCCAAGGACAAGAAAAAGTAAACAGGTCAGCAGAGGGCATCAGCTACACAAATATGCAGTCTTTCAAAACCCTTCACGTAGGCCTGGGGCACAGTGCCCTCTTGTGGAAGTTACAGCTACTTCCTTTTGCAGTAGCATCTGTGAGTTGAAAGTCTTACTGACTTGTGAATCAAGAAGTCTGAGGTCTCCATAAATTCAGGAAGCAAATAGTGAACGGGGGCTTGACGAATAACAATATCCGCATCTTAAAGGCATGCAGTGTGTTGTGTGTTCCAGTCACGACGCTATGCATTTCGAGTATACATTATTTTATGCTCATAGCAGCCCTGTAAGGGAAGTTGCTTCCAGCTTCCAGCTTCCAGTTTAGGAGACAGAGGAGAAGAGTAGAGGAGGGAAATTTTCTGAGGCAGCGTTGACAGGGCAGGCCAACTCTGCCTTTCTGACCGCTGGGTTGCTTCAAAGGCTAAAGACTGACTGGTAGGCAGGCAGCTGCTTCGGCTGCTTCACAGCCCTCAGCCTCCCTTGTGTCCTACATCCCCTTCCCTCAACATTGAATCCGATATTTAATTTAAGAGACTGATTCAATCTCTAAGTACTTTATATCATTAGTATTTTATGATGCTTGCCTCCGGAGTTTATTCAGTCGACAAATGCTCTTTGTGCCCTTCCTGTATGGCAGGTATTGTTATCAGTGCCTGGGGTATATCTATAAATGAAAGAGCTTGAAGATCCTCAGCCTCATACAGTCCAACAGGAGGAGACAGACAATGGATATAAATAGAAGGCAGCACGAGCCGTGAGGTGGTGAATGGTGTCATTTCCAGTGGCAAAACCCAGGGAGGCAAGAGGAAAACCTAGAGGGTTGCGTGCCTTAGAAATCAAGGGTAAAAACGGGGCCGCAATGGGAGAGGGTGACTAGCTGGGATCAGTCAGACTCTAAGGATGGAGGGCATACCATTGGAGGTCACATCCTTGAAAGGAGTAGAACTTTAGTGTGGGGGATGGAGTAACTACTTATTTGGGGTGGGCTTGGATATAGGAGAGAAATTGTAGCAGCAAAGCTTATTGGAAGTTTTGCTTCAGAGGACAGCCAAGGAGACCGGTACAGAAAAGGAGGGCTACCTTAAGTACACAAACAGTGCTGTGGGGCAAGGCTTTTTGACCCGGAGGAGCTATAGGTGTTCTTGAGTAGGGGAGAGGAGATGGGACGTAATACCCAAATGGAAGGACAGACAGAGAGAGCTGAGCTATCGTTAGCAAGTGGGAAGGTAGGGTACATGGGTACAGCTGTTGGAGACGGAAGCCAAAGTGAGGAAATTCTTTCTCGGGACTTCAGTTTTCTAGAGAGACTGGGGGAAGGAGTCAGGGGAGAGTTATGGGTAAGGGAGAGGATGAAGGAGTGGAGTGCACGGGCACAGTTGAGAGTATTGGGAGGACAGATTACATCAGTTATCCTGGTACCATGAAGTACTCCCACAGCAGTCTGAGAGAGCGTGCTCCCCTCCCTCCAGGCTCATTTGTGTGAACGCTTTATTTGGTGGATGGTTTAGGAAGGATTAGGAGGTGTGTCCTCGTTGAAGGAGGTGTGTCACTGGGGGTGGGGTTTCTAAAGTTCTCTTCCTTCCCGCCCTATTCAGTTTTCCTCTCCTCTCCTGCTTCCTGCTTCCTGTCTGTGAATCCCTCAGACACTGCTCCAGAGCCCGCCCTGCCAAGCTCACCACCATGGTTTTCCCCCATGATGATCCTGAATACTCTGAAATTGTAAGACAGATCCCAGTTAGATACTTTCTTTTAGAAGCTGCTCTGCTCATGGTGTTTAGTCACAGCAATAGAACCATGAGTCTTTTCAGTACGGTGGTGAAGAAATTTAAAATAAAGCCAGCTTCCACTCTATGCACTCATTTATATGTATTCCCAGGTTGTGTTCAGTTGCATGGTGCAAACTAGGGTAGGTAAAGAGTTGGTTTTATCCAGAGCAGTAGATTAGTCAAATGAATCTCAGGGTAGGATGAGGGACAGAGGCTGCAGGGTGGTAGAAAAAGTAGATTGAGATCCAAGAAGTTACCCTAGAAATAGGGAGGGATGAGAAGTCTAAGCCCATGAGCCGGCAAGGTAGGATGAGCAGCTGAGGTAGGGGAAGGTCAAGTTGACGGAGGAGCAAAGCCCAATAAAAGGAGAGGCAGGATGGGGGGTGGATTGCCTACATATGTGTGAAAAGTTCCCAGAATTAAGGCAGAAATGGCACCAAAGAGGACAGCCATGACCCAGGAGCTGAAATGGTGAAATAGGGGAGACTGGGCTGGAGATCCACAGTTAAGAGTTTGTACGTTGGGCTGTGGTAAACTCTGAGGCCCTGAGGTTTCCAGGCTGTGAAGAGGAAGGAAGAAGGCCTGCCCGCTCAGCTGTAGGAGCGGTACAGGAGGCGTGCTGCTGCTTTTGGGGGACAGGCTGCAGGGAGGGATGGAGTGCTCATAGGGCGGCACAGACTCCGAGGGCCTGGGCAGTGAGTTAGGCGCTTGGGCACAGCACAATGATCTGCAAAGTTTGGGACAAAGAATCTACGGAAGCCTGTGGAGGTGACAGTGCAGGGGTGATCTAGGTGTCTAGGAGCTCTGAGATGGCTGGATCAACTGGAATAAGGGAAAACGACACAAATATCAGTAAACTCAAGTAGATAGTGTGCTAAGAGTGTTGGGCTAGGGCTGGATTCTGGGGCCTTCTCTTCACACTGAAGCAGGTCTATTGTTAGATTATATTAAGGAGATGCTGTGCTGGTTTACTAGCAGGACTCAAGGGCTCGTTTTTCTGAGTGGGTGACATGCATTTTTGACTAGAGCCCTTTGGGGATCATCACCAAAAGATTTCCTAACTGAAAAATTCAGCGGCAGCGTTTTCAAAAAGTTGTAGAAGCCTTGATTCTGGCGAGGGAACAGAGCTTAGCTGACAGGCAAGGTTTGCTGAAGAAGCTTGGGCCACGGGGCCTGAGGAAACACATTCCTTTTACCACTGGGAGGGCACAGGCAAGCTGGGCCGCAGGGTGTGGCCGGTTGGCACCAGCAGAAGGTCTGCTGGGATATACTTAGGCCAGGGCCAGTGCTTTTGGCTTTTTCAGCCCTTAACTCCCAGGTGTCACCAATGTTGGTTTACTTTGGGAAACAGCAGCAGTTACCAATCAAATGAGAGCGCCGCTTTCCTCCCACGTGCATTTGTGTGTGAACCGAGGATTGCCGAAAGCTAGAACCGCGAAGCAGCTGTTTCCCAACTGCCTAGAGTGTGCACAGCCCCCTCCTCAGGCCCGGCTCCGCTCTCCCATCCCACGATGGAGAGGTAAGAAAGGAGGGACCTTCGAAAAGCAGTGGGAGCCTTGCTTCACAGAGTTTGCCCATACTGGTCCTGATTTCCCCAGGGCTGAAAAAGACCTAGTCTCTTGGGGCCGTTTAAAAGCGGCTTCTGCTTTCCCAAGCTTGCTGGCTAGCTGCTCGCCACCCTGGGATGGCCTGTGGCCTCGTGCTGGGCCCAAGTCACATTTGGACTCTGGTAAGTGAGAACTCTGTGGGCCTCCCACTCTTTTAAAATTACCAAATAAACAGACCCTTGAGGCCTCAGGCAGCCTTTGTGTACATAGCTGAAAATACTTTTTTTTTTTTTTTTTAATGTTTAAAAGAGAAAAAGGCAGGCAGAAGAAACCGTCTCTTGGCTCAAACTTGCTTTTGACAGTGTTCACGCAGGAGAAGAAAATACTGAGCCAGAGAGCCTGAAAAATGAACTTTCAGGAGTGTACAGCAGTTCAAAATGGTACTTTTAAAAAAGTGCCCAGGCAGACCCCCTTCAGCATCCTCTTGGTGACTGTCTTTCACGTTTCAAGGGCTCCATGATGACTTCCTTGTATTTGTTCGTGACTGACAGGCATGAGTTTCATTGCAGTTGCTATTGGAGGCTGAAAACTGGATCTGTTGTAAAGTACTATGGAACTCCATTAAAAAGAGGATGGAAGTGGCAGCATGCAGCAGGGCTCCTGTTGGTTGCCTTAGCGTTCATTTGATCCTAAGGTGTTGATGACATTGAAATGTAATAGTGGCTTGCAGTGTTGGGCCACAGCATCCATGAGAACAGCAGGTGTATTAGACAGTGTGGAGGGAGCTGGCTGTGCCCTTTCAATGCCGGGCACATTTCATGGGGCTCGGCGTTCCTGGTGGGTTTCTCACACACAGACTCCAGTTAAAATATGGAGAGTGCAGAATTGGTTTTCTTTTTCGTCATCTTTGTATGTGTGTGTATGCCACATGTGCGTGTGGAGAGGCCAAGGCTCAATGTTGGCTGTCTTTTTCTCTCTCACACATTTTTATTTATTTATTTATTTTTTTGGTTTTGGTTATCTTGAGACAGGGTTGCTCTGTGTAGCCCTGGCTGCCCTGGAACTTGCTCTGTAGACCAGGCTGGCCTTGAACTCAGAGATTCTCCTATTTGTGCTTCCCAAGCACCGGGAGTAAAAGTGTGTGCCACCACTGCCTGGCAGCTCTCACCTTCCTTTAAAACAGGGTTCTCATAGGCTTCCATGTCGGCTGGACTGGCTGGCCTGCAAGCCCTAGAGGTATTGCTGTTGCTGCTTCCTTCATGCTGGGATTCCCAAGCTTTTTTTTTTTTTTTTTTTATACCTAGGTTGTGAGGACTGGAAGTGTGGTGATCATGTTTGCACAGTGTCTTTCCTGGCCTCTGCTTTTAGCAATATTAACTCCCTGCATGGTTCATCTAAAAACTGGATTTATAGTTGGACAAGCATCCATCCTTATTTCTATCATCATTTCTCATTGAGTTATAAGATACATATTGGCAAGGACAATATTATTTTCAAGTCATGTACAAAGGAGCCTTGGAGTCTACCTTACTCATTAAATTGTTCTAGCCTGTACATGCACAGCAGTGTTTTCCTCGTAGTCTTTGTGATGGTTTGAGCAGGAAGTGGAAGTGTCCCTATAGGCTCATATGGGGATCTCATGCCTGGAGGTCAGCTGGGATTGAAGAAGTAATTGGATCCTGAGTTAACCCTTGGTAGGTTCATGATCGATGGCCTTATTAGAAGGTGATGAAGAGTAGGAGGGAAGGAATCATGGGACATGCCATGGAGAGATGTATGTTGTTACCTGTTCCTTCTTTGCTTCCTGGCCTCCACATTGGAAGATGAAGGTTGGAATGAGGAATTAATGAGTTAGTTGAGGAAGTGTATCTTATGAAACACCTACATACTATTAACAGTATAGACACATTAACAAGTCTTAGCATAGTTTAATGCCATCTTGCCTCAACTCAGGCCCGGAGCAATGGGTTTACCCAAGCTTGGACGGAAATCCTTTCTGTGTTTGCACATATATTTCCCAAGGTTGACATACATTTTTTTTTTTTTTTTTTTTTTTTTTTAGTGGTGAAACTCCAGAAGAACTATTGCTATTAGAAGTTCTAATTTTTCCTACCTTTAGCTCTCTTTTTTCCATCTCTCAGACGTTCTCAGTTTTTTGAGCAGGGAATTGGAGAACACAGACACCTCTCTGTGCTGTCAAGAGGAGACTGCTACAGCAACTCTTGCTTAGGCACTGAAGCAGGTGGGAGAGCCCTCCATACTTTCAATGCCAAGATGCCTGTCTCCAACACTTTAATGACTTAGAATCTTGCAGCATGCATTCTATTAGGAATGAGAACTTTGGCTTTTGATTGGCTGGAATGCATTCCATTGTCCCTTTGTCCGAAGTCACAATTGCTGCCTTCTGGAACATTAGGTCATGGTTGGAGCAAATGGATTAATGCTGTCAAGATCTCAGCTAGCTGCATCAGCACTTGAGTCATTAATGCTTTTTCCTAGGAAGATGAGCAAGCCTTTTCTCTTATCATAACAGTATGCGATAACTGCTTATTTAGTTCTTTTACGAGCTGCTTCTTATTCTGTTACTTCTCTGGTGCTCCTGCTGACTAAGATGCTATTTTGAATCCCAGAGACATCTGATACATAATGAGATGACTATGCAAGGAATATTGTGGTTTTTAAAAGAAGTACTGACTCCTCTTGACCACCCTGAGTTATAGTCGATCTTGAAGACTGTCCTCTTGACCATCTTGAGTTATAGTCCGTCTTGAAGACTGTAATACCTTTCCTCCTCTGCCACATGTGGAGGATGAAGGGAGAGGTGAGGACAGAAAGTTATCAATGGTTGAGGAAGAGTATATTATGAAAGAAATAAAAACCATGTACAGTAACCACAAGCCAGTGTAGCATCATAGCATTTACTTCTATTCCAGCCTCTTCGCCCACCACGGATTCCCTCCTTTTTTTCTCCTCTGTCTATAAAACAAGAGAACACATTTCAGGAGACTAAGGCCATTTCAGTTTGGTATAGTTGGAATTTTACTTTCTTCTTATTCATGAGGTCAATTCAAATTGTAAATGTCCAGAGTACATAGATATTGGGTAAAAGTAAGTGTGCATTTCAACTTTAGACAAAGTGAAACAATTACCAAGGACTTGAAAAACATTAGAAGCAAAACCTTGCTTGCATGGCAACACTTTGCTTGGCAAAGGGTTATTTATTGTGCCTGCGGGTGTAAGGATCTGTCTAGTAAAGAATATTGTAAAATTCAAGGGGCCAGAAAGATGGTTCAATGTCCAACAGTATTTGCTGCAGGGACACAAGAACATGAGGTCCTATATCAGTACCCATGTAAAAAGCCAAGTGTGGCCACATGTTTGCATGGAACTCCAGTGCTGTATAGAGCAGAGACAGGAGGATCCTTGGGCCTCGTTGGCCACTAGCCTAGCTCCAAGTTCAGTGAGAAACCCTGACTGAAAGGAATAAGGTGGAAAGTGATAGGGCGGGGATATTAGGATGTCCTCTGGCCTCTGAGAGTTCACGTACAGATACACACATGTGAACATCTACACATGCATACGCAATTATCAAATGATATGAGGGAAAGGCAAAAGAAGCCGTGTCTGTATTATTCCATGGCAGTTCAGTCGCCCTGGGTTACAGAACAGCCAGCTGAAGGCTTTGGTTTACAGTCTTCGGCTTCTTCGCCACTAACCCTGTTCATTAACCAACCTTGGATACAGCAGAAGGGAGGTAACCTAAGGTATGCGACTTGAAACCTGAGAAGCTGGCTAACATTTTTGAGTGGAGAATTTAATTCTTAAAAATGATTTAAGTAGTTTTCATGATCCAAAGAAGATGGTTTTAATGATGGGGTCTTCTTTTTAGAATAAGGAGGTCCTGCCCAGATTGTCTTCACAGCTTCCTTTGCCAGGACTCCCCCAGGTCAAATGTAAATGGGGATCCTAGTGAAGTGAACAGAACAGAGAGTCCTAGAGACTGATTTGCTCTCTTGATGTGAAGGGTTCTATTTTAAAGAGTGAAATGAGGCATTTTCACAAGGGCCCCCATCAGAGAAGAAACAGCTACTTTTCAATCCAAAGTCTGTCCAGTACATCTCTAAAACAGAAAATCACAAATTAAATAACAA
The DNA here is from genome assembly GCA_019843815.1 of Montemys delectorum. Taxonomy (NCBI): domain Eukaryota; kingdom Metazoa; phylum Chordata; class Mammalia; order Rodentia; family Muridae; genus Montemys; species Montemys delectorum. The sequence goes on from JADRCD010197745.1 coordinate 21,473, forward strand.
GCTGTTGGCAAAGCTGCCCCACAGCTGGCAGAATGCACTACACTACTTTAAAAGTAAGCATTCTATTTGTATTTCCTGCGGGTGGAGGGAATAGTAAAAAAAAAATACTATGGCCTAACATTTTAATATGGTTATTATTATTTTAAGGACTGATGTATTAAGTAGTTTTCTCTTCCCTCGAGCAGCTACTTATCCACTTTCTTTGGCACTTTACTGACATCTTGAACAAATTGCCTGAGGTGCCCACATTTCTGTTCTTTATCGCACATGTATTTTAAGCAGTATGAAAAATTTACCCCTAAATTTGTCAAACAGAATATGTGAGCTTATGTGTTTCAGACCTACAGTTTCTTCTGTAATATTCTATGTTTTTAAAAATCTTCTATGTTAGCATTAGGAAAATAATAACATATTTTGGTGCAATAATTACTATTGATAAGATTTCTGGAGGCAGGTTGAAAGGATTCAGACTTCTGTGTCCTTTTTAGATTCTAAATGTTCATTTCTTTCTTTCTTTCTCTCTCTCTTCCTTCCTCTCTTTGTATTCTGTTGAAAGAAATTTCATTAGCTTATCGTTCAATTCAGTACAATATCATTCTCTGTCAAAGAATATCTGAAATCATAGTGGTCTAATATGTAAATCTTTCCCTTTCAGCTCCTAATATATTAAACTCTACATTTTTCAGGAGCTGTGTATGGTGTTACATGCTAACTTCAGCACTTAGTGTGTGGATACAGGATCAGGAGTTCAAGGCCAGCCTTGGCTACATGAAACCTTGTCTTAAAGTATTCATTAGAAAAAAAAAAGTGAGACAAATGCATTGCACTTTACCTAGCATTATGGTAAGTGGTTTTATTCAATGTGGGTCATTATTCTATAGGAAAAGAAATGGAACACATGTAATTTTTTAAATATAGAATAAACTTTATTTCTTTAATTAAAGATGCAGATCAAAAATAAAAGTTTTTATGTACACGAGACATAGTGCGAACAGAAGGCTTTTTAAAAATATCATGGGTCAACAGATATGTTGTTAAACAAAGGGAGATGAGGTTAGGATGGTCGGCCTGGAACTGCAGGAGGGGGTCTCCTAGTGAAAACAAAACAAAGCAAAGAAAATAACAACAAAAAAGAAAAACCACAAAAAAGAAAAAACAGATGTAGAGGAAGAAGACAACGTTAAAATTATAAAATAGGTCCAAATAATAGCATGCAAAAAATATCTCACAAAGGCCCAACTCAAATCAGAAAAAAGCCAAACAAACAAACAAACAAACAAAACCCCCACACAAAGCAAAGGACCAGGCATGCATGCAAGAGAAAGGAAAGTACACCAGGAGGCAAAGTTAGCAGCCATTAGGACCTGCCCACCACCAGGCACCAGCAGCACGCTGAGACATCTGTGCCACTCACAAATATGACCACGATGCATCATGGAAGTATAAATCCTTGTAATCAAATTTGGGTGAACTAGGGCCAGTATTACAGATACCTTTTGGACTTGCATAGTTGATTCTGAACCCTAATTTTCTGACCTCAAATTCTTTCTAAAGTCTTTTATTTTTTTTTAAAGATTTATTTATTTATTTATTTTGGTTTTTTGAGACAGGGTTTCTCTGTATAGTTCTGGCTGTCCTGGAACTCACTCTGTAAACCAGGCTGGCCTCAAACTCAGAAATCTGCCTGCCTCTGCCTCCCAAGTGCTGGGATTAAAGGCGTGCGCCTCCACCGCCCAGCTATTTATTTTATATATGTGAGTACACTGTTGCAGTCTTCAGACACACCAGAAGAGGGCATCAGATCCCATTACAGATGGTTGTGAGCCACCATGTGGTTGCTGGGAATTGAACTCAGGACCTCTGGAAGAGCAGCTGATGCTCTTAACTGCTGAGCCATCCCTCTAGCCCCCTTTCCAAAGTCTTAAGTGAATGATGTGAGTGCTCCCCAAGGGGAAAGGAATTGCTAGAGAATTCCATGGCAGGAAATGTCAGTTTATTACCTTAGTCAACATGTTATCATGTCTAGCGAAGTATTGTTTTTTTCAAAGCAAGGAAATTAAAAGGTATCAAGATCAAATGAGCACTATCATCCCAACACAGAAAACCCCAGGAGGTTAATCTACAGCCTTGGATTTATAACTAAGGATCTTTTTGAGGTGAAAAATTGTGTGGTATGACAGCCTAGAATCAAATCTAGGAAGAATAGTAGGCCAGAACTGGTTCTTGATTGCCCCAGGATTTGTAGGAATCCCCTTTGTCTTAGAGCTAGGAGTAATGAAAATCCTGATTTATTGGTTAGTGGGTCCAGGACACACACTTGGCGCTCTGGATCAGTCTCCAAATCCTTAGCCTGGTTTGTGTCTCATCAGCCCATGACTTGTGGAGTCAGGAACAGAGCTGAGCACCTGTTTAACACCAGCCTTTAGAATTTGAGTTGGTTCCCATAGGGTAACCTCCATTCTGCTGGGAATAGCTTTGCAGCAGACAGACAGACAGACAGACAGCCGGCCAAAGAGAGACTGACCAATGGATTCTAGAAGTCTGCATTTTAATTCCCTCTTTCTGACTGTGAGCTGACTCTCATGGCACCGAGAGGCCATCAGAAGCCGTCCTCTCTGTGGGAGTTCACTCAGAGCCACCCACCCAGATGTCTAGAAACATACTTCCACCTCAGTCTTCTTAAGACAACAGTTGGTGCTATAAAAAGCAAAACCCCGAACTTTTTTTTTTTCCTTTTTAAAATCTTCTGGGAGATGTTACTGGGTCCGAACAGACTTGGTTTTTCCTGAGCAGTGGTAACAACAACAACAACAACAACAACAACAACAACAACAACAACAACCAAAATCCAAAGCCAAAACCAAAACCAAAACCAAAAAAACCCCAAAACCAAAAACAACAGCAAAAAAGACCTTTTCTAATCCTAAGCCAAATTTTCTCCAGTCCAATTTAATCTTGCTAAGCTAAGGAGGCTTCCCATGTTTATAAATGACGAAAAAACTTGTTCTTAGTTCCTGACCTTTCAACTGTGGGGGGTCTGCAAGCCTTGGGCTTTGAGATCCAGGTAATGGTTTCCCTGGTGTTTGCATGAAGGAAGTGTAATTACATTTCTGTCAGGCTGAATGAGATTTATCACCTGCCTAGCAAACAGAAACCATGTTCAAGTTCTGAAGGGGCTTTAGAACACTTTAATTACCTCAGCCTGGTGGGGAGGTGAGCCATTAAAACGAACAGCAAGTCCACAGTGCTGAAGGGGCGTTCTGGGAGCACATGCCAAAAACACCTTCCCGTGGGAGCTAGTTTGGTGTTCCAATTCAGAAACAGGATCCAGACACACTATGTCCTAAAACGTATTTCACTGACAGCAAGAAAGTGCTTCAAACAGCGTGGTGATGTTCCCTCAGAGAACTCCTTCCTTCTCGTCTTTGCGTGCCCTTTATCTAGCATCCCTATTGTTGCCAGAAAAGCAGGGTTGACAATCATAGTGTTCAGTGGACCTGTTTGTTCCACTATGGATCTTGACAGTTTTTTTCTCTTTTCAGAATTTTATATTATTTATAGAGTGTTTGAAGGCAAGTGATGAACATATGTAGGCTTTACATATGTAAAAACTACAAAGGTGTTGGAGTACCAAGTTAAAGCAATTTTAAAGCTCAACAGACTGGTATTCATAGACACCTATGTTTAATGTAGTATATATACATATATGTATATATGTATTTATGTATATTCCTCAATATGTTTTTTCAAATGTTCAGAAAAATAACTTCACAGACAGGGTTTTGTCCAAGCTCTAAGAAGAGATGAAAAATTATCAGGACTCAGTTATCAATGAACTACATACATACTCTCAGCTCTATACCATTTCTGCTTTTAGTCTGATGGCAGCCTTGCCATGGAATGAACTCTTGGAAGGTTTTCCTTCTATGTTTTCTTTTTCCTGTGAACATGTCACCAAGCAAGCTGTGCTGGCTTGCTTTGTCCCTCCTGTAGGCAGCTTACCATCCCACAGCAGGGGAGTGAGTCTAGGCGAAAGTTAGGAGAGACAGGCAGCAGGCATACCGTCCTCCGGTCTTCTCTGCTGAGGTTTAATTTTAAAGAGACCTGATCTCTTCATTTGCAATAATCTCACAAGTGTAATTAAATGATTTACTCAGTGCAGTTTTTTTTTGGGGGGGGGAAGTGGAGAAACGAAATTAAGGTAGGAGATGATGGTCTCACCAAGGTTTGGTAAGAGTCAGGCTCATTCTGCTCCCATGCACCTGATCTTAGGGGATCTTCTTCCAGGGAACTCAGATATTATTGCCACAAAGCTACCAGTGCTTCCGGATGTCTGTCTGAGCTGGGAATTCATCTTGCTCTTACACTTGAACTTGTCCCACAGCTTTTTGTTGGTGACAGTTTACTCTAAAATAATCATGTACACTTGGCTTTCCCTCTTGCCTAATGCCCCCAGAAAGCAATGCGTCCTAAAGCAGGTACCTTAGAACCACCAGTTTGGTGGGATGTTGCATGAAAGAAACTTTTTTTTTTAAAAGATTTAATTTATTTATTATATGTAAGTATGCTGTAGCTGTCTTCAGACACTCCAGAAGAGGGCGTCAGATCTTGTTAAGGATGGTTGTGAGTCACCATGTGGTTGCTGGGATTTGAACTCAGGACCTCCGGGAAGAGCAGTCAGTGCTCTTAACCGCTGAGACATCTCTCCAGCCCATGAATGAAACTTTAATGATCAAAAAAGTCTAGGAAGCTTCTGGACGCTATCACCTTCTTAAAAATTCACAACATAATTTTTTTCAGTAAAAGATATTTAAATTATAGCCATTTTCCCCAAGTATACTGATAAAAATGACTTCTTGGTGTCTCTCTGTGTGTATCCATCACAATCTCAGGTGGTATACTTGGGAAGGCTTTGACTTAAGGGAGTGATTTTAGCCAATCTCTCTTGCATACATTCTGATTATTATGTCACTACAGTATCAAGGATCACCAATAGACAACCCAAAATGTGGTAGCATCTAGAGTTGGTTGAAGAGTGTAGGTGAAACCAGGCACTAGATGAATTTCTCAAAGCACCATCAGGAGGTCGCAGAGGAAAGATGGGAGTCTTGAGAACCAATCAAGTGGAGATTTACAAAGATGGCAGACCTGTTTTAAAAGCACAGGGGGAATGTTGCCAAAGAGTGACAATATTGCCATATATATATATATATATATATATATATATATATATTCTAATTTTCATTGGAATTGATTCTGAATATTATCACCATCCACTAGAACCATGTGATTAAGCCACACCAAGTGGCCAGCGTGATCCCTTATCCATGATGGCTTGCTCGATTTGGGAGGCTCCCCTTGAGTGTGTAGGTTTTCCACTTGTGGGAAATGTACAGAGAAGGAAGTTGCAGGGCATATTATCACGGGTGTCTGCCCAGCTCTTCTTCCCATAATTACACAACCTGGCTGTGTGTGGAGAATTAAACCAACACCCTTCCCATCCTACTGCCTTACTGTCTACACTTAAGATGGCGTAGTCTAGAACCATATGTGTTGGTAGGGGTTATTTATTATCTAAAACACAATTAGGGGGAAAAGGGTTGTTTGTACACATGGAACACTTATATTTTCTTAAAATAGACAGCCTGGTGCATTTCCTCTTCTACGCCTATGATCAGATAACACCGGTGGGTTAGTGTGCAGTGCTTGTCTTCTGTTGACCTAACATGTAAACAGAACCCCCTCCCCAGGTATTCCAACAAATTCTTCTTTGCCAGGGGCAAACTGTCCCATTGCTTCTTGGTAAAGGTCATGCCATCCTGACATCTGAGGTTCTAGTCCTACAATCCATTATTTTAAATTAGAGGCAATGTCTCCTCCCACTGCCTTCTTTGGAGTTAACCTGATTTATTCTGTCTAAAAAAAAAAAAAAATCTCTTTTTCCCACAACTTAAAGACAGAAGTACAGAGTGCTATTGTTCCCCGCTTTAGTAATGCTGGGCCAACTTGAGCCAAGGGACAATAGGACTTTACTCTCTGGTGTTAGTAAAATGCACAGACTCAAATGTATACAAGGATGAGGAATTGGGGGTTCCTTCAAATGTAATAATTTATTTCAGGTTCAGAAATACAGTTTCACATTTTTTCACAATAGGTACATGACCTTCAAGGATGATTCAGGCTTTAGGAATTTGCTTCAAAAATCCCATTCACAGAATCCGTATTAATCCAGCATTAAGAAATCCCCAAAGTGGTAAAGCGACAGTGGGAAGTATTCTGGCTCATGTTAGAGAACCAACAGAGAAAACAAGGTTGGACTTCTATGTACTCAATCACTCACACAAAAGTGAAACGAAGTCTGACTCAGAATTGGGAGAGAAGAGGAATAGGTACAAGACCATGAGACGAAAGCAGTGCGCATATGAAATCAAACACACAAGGTTATAGTGGTAGGCTTTCTGGTTTGTGAGGAGTCATTTTTACAGATTGGCAGCAGTCCATACAAGACAGTGGAGTGGTTTTTGGATAAATTGAAAACATTATATGAGTAACGTTTAAGGGATTTAAAGGTAAAGGTTATAAAGAAATGAATGCCTTGAGCTGAGCCACATGTGAAGGCCTTGAGCAGTGGAATGAGAAGTCTCCCCAGCATACCAGTACGAACAGGTTTTAAACAGGAGAGTCTTTGAGGTTCCTGTCTCTTGCTCTCCACACATACAGATAGTACTACATGTATGTATATATACACAACTAACGATGCATATACTATATATACTTCAAAAATACTGTTACAATTTCACATACAGAGCACCACGTAATTTTAAACACATCAGCTAGACAGATGGCCTATTATTATCTAGAAGACAAACCGAGTTCTTTAGGAAAGACCAAAGGATCTGGGGAAGGATCCATTATTCTCTAGAATTGGCTTGATTCCCAGGAACTCAGCTACCAGTGCTGGGTGGGAGGACAAAGCTCAGGCTTCAGGCTTGCACACAGACATCTCTCGCTGCCTTAAGACAGCGGGGAGGTCCATTTAGGCTTTGTTACTCATCCTACAGAGATTCCTATCCATTTAAAGTACCCGCACAGTTTTCCACATGTCAAAGGTTTACCTGACAGAGCAGATAACATACTTGCAAGGAATTGAGTATCCTTCCCCCATGTGTTTTAACAGTTTTGTTCAGAAAGACCTATTATTTTCATTGTGTTGCTGACTTCGTATCCTTTTAACTTCTACTGAAGAGAACTCAGGACAATACAGATTAGCTTAGCTTTTTTTTTTTTTTTTTTTTTTTTTTTTTTTTTAATTTTTTCTAAAAAAAACCAAGGAAAATAAATTTTATTTTAGCTTTTTTTTTTTTTTTTTTTTTTTTTTTTTAAAAGAGTCAGCTCAACAATCCCCAAATAATGCAATTTTAACTAGAGACCCTACAGAAAAGCTTCCAAATCTTACATTTTTTTTTTATCAAGGTATCACCCAAAGAGTAATGCTTTCTTAGGTAGCAGTGCTGTGGGTTTCAACACAAATGACCGTAGACATTACTCTACTTTGTCATGGTTATAATTATGATGGTCATTATGGTTATCATAAGCTTTGTGCCCCTCAAGATATGTACAGTATGAATTAGGAGATTTCGTGTTTCTCATGTGTGTTATGAGAAGTGAACTACTATAATCATGTTATAACAGGTCTTCCCAACATATATCATATGTTAACACAGTTAAAAGTATATTCATACTCTTACATACTGAGCACATGTTTACACTGATATTTATAGTCATATATCTATATATGATGCACATAAAATCACATTCATGCTTAATAGCATTTTAGTAATTACTTTTGAACCTACTTACTCAAAAGGACACAAATACATGGTCACTATGTACATAGTGTATTCCTAGAGACATGCAGAGAAAATGAGTGCATAGAAAACAGGGTTTGTCATATACTGCTGTCAGGTCCCATTTCATGGTTTAGAGTATGGCTACAGTTCAACAAAATTACAAATGAATCTATGTGGCTACTTCTTAATTCTAGATTTAGAATGCTTATACCACAGGAACTATCTGGTTACACGTTTGGATAGAATGAGTATGTATCTGCACAGAGAAATTGCCAATAAATAGATCCCACTGCTCTTCTATGTTATAAAACACACCTAAAGGCAATATTCAAGAAGGTATTCTTGGTAGATGATTTTTTGGAAATATATCTGTTCTAAATCAATACTGTTTCATTGTCCCTCCACAAATGGCTGGTTATTCCAGTTAGCCAATCTGCATGCAAAATTTAGCACGTGACAGGAAAACTGGCTTTGCTTAGCAACCTTTTCAAATACTAAAAACACTTTTTAAAGTTATTATGCTAGACAAGATAGAGCTACATCTATTGTGCTGACAACATTGGCGTCATCAACCAGGAGGTTGCCGAGAGATTAGAAACAGAGTGGGAAGCAGAAGGTCCTTCAAGCGCACATGCAAGCCCTAAGGCCTGACGGGTCCTCTAGCACAGCACACTCCAGGGAAACTTCAGGCTTCATTCCTGTCGGCATCTGCTGTTAGCAGAGTGCAAACCTTTTGAACTGTAGCAATCTGAAAATATTCTGGGGTGCCAGTGTTGAACTTCTGGGGAGGGGTTGGTGAGGTAGGGGATTCTGGTTACCACCAGATATAACTTGGTAGCAAAGAGAACAAAACTGTCCTGACAAAGGGAAACATTTGGGACAGGGAACCTGTGGATGAAGAAGCAAGAGCTAAAGATGACGAGCGCCATTGTTTACGACTGTCTAGGATCCGTGGGAAGAAATTTGGAGCGACAAATCCCTAGTTTTCCTTGACGTTGGTTTGTGCTGATTCAAGGACACACCAGTGGTTTTCTGCACTAGTTTCCTCCAACAGAAGGAAAACTTTGAACTATAGCAAGATGCAATACCGCAGGAAGAGCAAAGCCAAGCCCTAAAGTATCCGATTCGTTAGCTGCCTGTTTTGAGATCTCCTAGGAAGAAGCACAGGGAGTGCTGAGAGGAGGGGTTTTGTGGGGGGACCTCATTGCTCATTAGTTGTTTGATTATAAACGTTTGCTTAACAGTTTTCCATTTAGCTGGGACACTGTTTTCAAAGACAATGTGCATGTCTTACATGAGTTCCATTCACAAATATTGTTCTTCAACAGGGAAAATAAATTAGAGATGTTAGAGTTATTCTATGTCACTTAAAGGTTGAAAAATACCTCTTGGTATGTCTCATATTCTCTAATTTTTGCCAATTAAAAGTGAGATCTAACCCATTAGAATAAGTTCAATGCAGTGGCATTTCACTTGGGGAAAAAAAAAAACCTTTTTAAGATAACGCCTAAAGTTTTTACATCATACTTTATAGCCACTTGCTTTGGGTCGAAACTGCACAGGAAATTAAGGTGAAGTTTGAATGCAAATCATATTGACTGCCTTCAAAGGGAGATGCTGCAGTTAGTAAAACCTGATTTACCTTTGTTTATGGAATAATGTCTTGGGACGCTACAATTCAGTGCAAGCCCGCTCTGCCGTCTGGGTGCAGTTAGCAGACAGAATTCCATTTGGCTTCTAGCTGTTTCCTACAAGCTAAGCATCTGGTCCTAGGTAGTTCAAAACGTAGCCTCAAGGCTGACTGATAACCTTTAGGCTAGCCTGCTCTCGAAAGTTTAGAGATCTTAGAAACTGCAAACTTGTTCTGCAGCTCAATCTGGCAAGGATGATGTTTTTCAGGAGCAAGCTGGAGCGAGGCATCTGCAAGCATGTGAGCTGGGCTCTTAAACTATGGCATCTCTGATGGATTGCCTTCCCATACCAGGGGCCATACTTGCTGTGAAATTGTGTCATAGTAAGCTGCAAGATTTAAAGGAGTCTGGAATGGGTAGAGACATTAAAGCCATTTCTTTAAAATGATCCTTGTATAATCATTTATATGTAAACCATAGAAATCATGTGCTACCATACAGTCAATTTTTCTCCAGCCAACATAATAATCATAATAACTAAATGGAGCTAGTTACCCATGCTCTCCAATCAACTGGAAAATTAAGCACTTTCAGTGTCAGCCTTCCTTCATCGTAGCCCACAAAGAGGTAAATAATAAGATAATAAATTCTATTTTCTCAGACACTCTTAGAATGGTAATTAGTTTTTGCTTCTCCTTTGAACTCTGAAAGTAGCCAAATCTATCAACTGATTACCGAAAAACCTCAAACTCTGCCTTGATGTTGCTTGTGCTTCTAGCACGCAGCAGAGCACGCAGCAGAGCACGCAGGCACTAGGAGAAGCTCCGCGGGGCAAACCCTGGAGACTTTCCCTTTGCAAACTGCCTCGTGCTCCTGAAAAGCCTCCATCTTAAGCAATCGCGACTTAAGAACCTTGCCTTTTTTTTTTTTTCTTTCTTCAAGCAGTCCTATGAAATAAGGAGGGAAAGAGGCCTAAAGAAGCAACTGCGGACTGAGTGGTGGCATTACTATCCGACGGCAGGCAGAGTTCCTGCCATCCTAAATGGAATGTGGGGAAAGGAGGTGTGGTTCCAAGCTCACTCTCTTGTATCTGTTGAGAATCGCCATAAGCTTCTCTGTAGACAGCTTAGAAAACTCTTCCGAAGCAACTTCTGATGTATGTTGGATAGATAAACGGTGCCAAAGTATAGGACTGCTATATATATATATAAACTACCTTGGTCAATACAACATATTAAGCCTCTCTACAGGTTAGCAGGTTTTCAGAGTCAAACCCCAAAGGTCTGACATACCGTGAGCGATGGAGATGAGTGATGCACATGTTAGTAAGACGGGCTACTTGCCTATGGAGGTCCATACATGCGACTACTCATGGCTGACTGCAAAGGTTACCGGATGTGCTGCGTCTGCATAAATCATTAGTGGTTAATTGCCATGCCAGACACTCCGCTTAGTCTAACAGTGAGGATTCTAGCGGACGGATTATAGTGGGGCGAGTTGGTGATGGGGGTGGCCTCCGGCTAGAAAAAGAGAAAGAGACAGGTAAAGGAACAGGTATAGTAGCAGTAGTTGTTTCTTCAGGACACTGACATAGAGCCATCATGCACATGCACATGCACATGCAACCCAGGCCAGTAAGGGTGGTCACATTCTGCAGGGATTCTAAGACTTTTTTCTTGACTCATCCAGGTAACCCAGTTTTCAGTGAAAATTGTGTATTTTTTCATTATGCAAATCTTTATGAAAATCAAAGAGATTCCCTCCCCCCCCCCCCCAAGACTAGTGCAAGTGTGGAATGACGTAGAGGCCAGTGTGAAACCTACTGCACAGATCTGTGGCAGTTTGGCACAATGGTTAGAGAGAGTGAACTGTACTTAGGTATACCTACTCCAGGAACTAATAAGGTGTATTAAGTCTCAACATTGGTTTTCAATCTTTCCCTGTCTCTGTCAGGGTGTTATTGACCTCTGCTCATTGCCTTTAACAGTGGCTTTCCTCAATCATTCTTCCTTTTGCTTCTAATGCAGACCATCAAAA
>JADRCD010197746.1:0-39395 GCA_019843815.1 Montemys delectorum
GTGATAAAAACTGCATGGTATTGGTACAGTGACAGGCAGGTTGATCAATGGAACAGAATTGAAGACCCAGAAATAAACCCATGCACCTATGGTCACTTGATCTTTGACAAAGAAGCTAAAACCATACAGTGGAAAAAAGACACCATTTTCAACAGATGGTGCTGGCTCAACTGGCAGTCAACATGTAAAAAAATGCAAATCGACCCATTCCTTTTGCCTTGTACAAAGCTCAAGTCCAAGTGGATCAGGGATCTCCACATCAAACCAGATACATTGAAACTAATAGAAAGTAAAGTGGAGAAGAACCTCGAGCAAATAGGCACAGGGGAATATTTCCTGAAGAAAACCCCAATAACTTCTGCTCTAAGATCAAGAATTGACAAATGGGACCTCATAAAGTTGCAAAGCTTCTGTAAGGCAAAAGACACTGTCAATAGGACAAAACTGCAACCAACAAATTGGAAAAAGATCTTTACCAACCCTATATCTGATAGAGGGCTAATATCCAATGTATACAAAGAACTCAAGAAGTCAATCTGCAGAGAACCAAATAACCCTATTAAAAAATGAGGCATAGTGCTAAACAAAGAATTCTCTACTGATGAACACCAAATGGCTGAGAAACACCTAAAGAAATGTTCAACATCCTTAGTCATCAGGGAAATGCAAATCAAAACAACTCTGAGATTCCACCTCACACCAGTGAGATTGGCTAGGATAAAAGACTCAGGTGACAGCAGATGCTGGAGAGGTTTCGAAGAAATAGGAACACTCCTTCATTGCTGGTGGGATTACAAACTGGTACAACCACTCTGGAAATCAGTGTGGCGGTTCCTCCGGAAATTGGACATAGTTCTACCAGAGGACCCATCCATATCACTCCTGGGCATATATCTACAAGATGCTCCATCATGTAATAAAGACACATGCTCCACCATGTTCATAGCAGCCTTATTTATAATAGCCAGAAACGGGAAACCTCCCAGATTTCCCTCAACAGAGGAATGGATACAGAAAATGTGGTACATCTACACAATGGAGTACTACTCAGCAATTAAAAACAATGAATTTATGAAATTCTTAGGGAAATGGATGGATCTGGAGAGTATCATCCTGATTGAGGTAACCCAATCACAAAAGATCACACATGGTATGCATTCTCTGATAAGTGGTTATTAGCCCAGAAGTTTGGAATACAGGAAGAACGACACACAAACCACAAGAAACTTAAGAAGAAGGAAGACCAAAAGATGGACCTTTCATTCCTTCTTAAAAAGGGGAACCAAACACCCACAGAAGGAGTGGCAGAGATTAACTATGGAGCAGAGACTGAAGGAAGGACAAGCATATAGCTATCTCCTGAGAGGCTCTGACAATACCTGACTAATATAGATGTAGAGGCTCACAGCCATTCATTGGTTTAACATTCATCTGTGATAGAATAAATGAGTATACATTTTTATTAAAATATGTTAATTTATCTGGGGTGCAATCTCAATACATTTTTATATGAACTTTGTGATTTAATCTTATTTTAGTGAGCACGCCTAGTATCAATAAAGCAAATGATAGCTCATGCTGTATAGACTGTGGATTAAAAAAGAACATTCATTTACTGCAGATGAGAGTTTACAATTGTACAGCCCCTATGGAATCCAGTGTCATGATTCTGCAGGCAGATGAGAATTGATTTACCTTAAGATCTAGCTATATCACTCTTGGTCATATCCACAAAGAATTCTTTATCCTAACACAAAGATAACCATGCTTTTGATGCTCTGTTCAAAATAGCCAAAAATTAGAAATAATATAGATATCCCTCAACAGAAGAATGAAGAAAGAAAATGTGGTATATTTCTATAAAAGAATATCACTCAGCATTTAAAAAATAAAATTATTAAGTTCACTTGTAAATGATCAAAGTAGGAAAAAAAAAAAAAAAAAAACATCCTGAGTGAGGTAACTCAGATCCGAAGGACAAATATAGCATGTATTCACTTATATGTGGACATTAGCTTTTCAATGTTTGGTAAGGAAGCTCCAAACCACATAACCAATATGGGTTGAGTATAAAGTAAAGGGAAGGAGGAAATCTTTCTAGTAAGGAGAAATAATAGATAGTTATAAATGGACAAAGAGGGAGGAGTAGGATTATCAAATGGAAAAGAAGGTATAAGACTGGACAATAGAGAAGATAAAGGGCACAAACAAAAATAAGGGCCATATGAGAAGTCACATGATAACCTTATATAGTATCAGCTTCCTGTAATACGGAAGTTTATGAAGGCTACCTGAATGAAATAACCAAAGAATGAGGAGGCAGAACCTCAGTTAGATATCTTTCTTCACTTAATGAAGTTTCCAAGGTAGGAGTGAGTTAGATTTATTCCAGTTGTTCACCATAGGGAGTCCATGGGGACTTGCAAGCAACCCAGGCTACAACCAAGGCTATTGGTTGCTCTTCAGAAACTGATGTTAAGGCCCTATTGCATAAGAAAACACCTATATAATTCACTGAACACAGAGAAGTGGTTTAGTGAGAACCAAGAATATTCACCCCAACTAATATTCCTGGTACTGGAAGTTATTGTGTATGTTACTAAAGGAAAAAGGTAAACAAAATCATAGACTCTCTCAGTTTAAAATAATGAACTCTCCAAATATGTAAGAGCCAGAGGAAATGGAGGACACTATGATGTTTGAAATTACTGAAGTGATTGGCTCAACATTACAAACTCCATTTTGCTTTCAGACTCCATTATAATTCACTTGCCCTCTATGAACTTAGCCACTAGAAAAACTCCACCTTGTTCCAGGAGCCATGCTACCTTGATAACAAACACAATTACCCTGAGTAAATAGACACTCCACCCTTAGCAACAACCAATCACCACTTAAGGGGAAAGTATCTACTGTTTTAAAGTAGATTGATTAAGCTAACAACCATTGTTTATACCATGCTGAAATAATTTCTATCCAATACAAATATGCCTAGCAAATGTCAACCAATCAAGTAATTGCCAATTGGAAAGTCCCTCACCCTGCTACAGCAACCATGATAAATAGACAAGGCTTCTACCAGCTCAGGACCTTCCACATCTTCCACTCTGCTGGAGAGGTTGCAGGGTCCAAGTTGGAGCTTGAATAAAGACTCTTTGCTTTTGCAAAGACTCCTGGTTGATTCTGCTGATCTGAGAGGACCTTGTAATCTGGGCATAACAATTACATTTAGAATATTCACATGGACTATGCTTGAGAAACCCCAAAACAAAATCTATCTCTAACATGTAGGGCCTTAGCATGCAAAGACTGTAATGTAGCAACCCATTTCTCTCTTTCCCCAGATGTTGAAGACCAGTGTTCAGTTGACTCATCTTGTAAAGTTTGATGATCTTGCAGGATAATAGGTTATAGAAGTAACTACTATTTCTAATTTGGTAATTGAATTGCATATTCTGTTCAAAAAGATGACTGCAAGAAATATATAGTAAAGTAAACCTCAGTCTACACATGGGCAAAATTAAATACACAAGTAACTTTATGGCCTTTCCCTTTATCAGCCTTGGGGTGATGTGACCAGGAGCTGCCTCTTAACAGAGCTCTAAGGTACAGTCTTGATGCCAGGTCCAAATCAGTCATGGTGTCAGTACCTAAAAGAAACAGCTTCTTCTCATTAAAATTTATTGATGGTCACAGTGAATCTCTGAATGACCACAGACCCATAACAGATACTAAGGAAATAAGGCTTCTAAGTACAGTAGAACTGGCATACATATGAATTTACAGTGTGTGTAGTAACAGTGCACAGGGCATGAATACATATGAAATAGATATTCTCCAAACACTGAGAGAAGAAATTGGCACATGCCTTCATCCCTAACTAGGAAGCTACCTCTAGTTGATAACACTTGCAAATTAAAATAATTTCTTTCTAGTGGAGTTCCACAGGAGTTACAAACAACTGTAAATGGAAGAGCTCATTCATTTCTAGCAGTAGATGGCCAACAAAAAACAAACTCAATATCATTTTTTAATTCCAATGTTTGTCTCATAATGTCAAATCTGGGCAATCTTTTTTAACTTAATAGGTTCCTTATGTATATACTATAGCTTCTGGTTTTATGTTTTCCTGAGATTTATGTCTGTGCAAGTGTGTGTGTGTGTGTGTGTGTGTGTGTGTGTCTATGTGTTTCTTGTACTTTTCATTGACTCTTTGCTTATTTAGTGTTTTTTTCTTATGTTTGTATATTTTGTATTTTATATTTTATTATTGTACTTTATATACATGTTTAGTTTTTGATGAAACCCCTCAATGCTGTGGATTCTGACCAAGGTTGAGGTAGGAAGCATCTCAGACAAATTGGTGGAAGGAAGCAATAATCAGAATATAAAATATGAATAAAATCTATATTCTTTTTTCCATTTTGTTGAAAATAGATCTTTTTGTTTCATATAATACATCCTGCATATGTTTTTCCCTTTTTTCCTCCTCCCAGTTCCTCTCCACCTCCCCTCCCATCCAATTTCCTGTCTAATCTGTCTCTCATTAGAAACCAAACAGGTTTTTAAGTGATAATAATATATAAAATATAGTGTGAATATATTATTATAAAATATAATTATAATGTGTATAATAAAAACCAATGCATTAGAGTACGGCAAGACAAAGAGAAGAGTACAAAAGAATCAGACTCATATCTTTGCTTACTCAAGAATTCCATAACAGCCAGGCAGTGGTGGCCCACTCCTTTAATCCCAGCACTTGGGAGGCAGAGGCAGGAGGATTTCTGAGTTCAAGGCCAGCCTGGTCTACAGAGTGAGTTCCAGAACAGCCAGGACTATAAAGAAAAACCCTATCTTGAAAAAATAAAAAAATAAAAAATAAATAAAAAGAATTCCATAACAACACTAAAAGGGAATCCATGTTTTACATGCAAAAGAGCTTATCTAGTCCCATAGAGGCATTGTGTGTGTGTTTCTATTTTCAATATAAGAAAGAGAAAAAAGATTCTTTTCATATGGGTGAAGGCCATAGCTGGTAAATTTAGCTTGAAGTGCTCTTCAGAGAAACCTTAATGCTCACTCAAACTAGCATCTATCAGGCATGTATTGAATTCTATTAGATGTTAAGTTAGTATCAGTAGAAGGATGAGAGATAATTTTTTTTCACATCACCTAGTGAAATTTTTCTCAAGTAATTTTGCTTTTGTTAAAAATATGGATTAGAACAAAAATAAGGAAGAATCTTTTCTATGGAATTTGGTCAGTCATTAGCACACTGTTCTCAGAAGCTAGAGAGCTACAGTTTGATTTTCAGAACTCCTGTAAAAAGATAGATTTTGTGGTATGTAGTTCTAATCCTAGTGATAGCAAGTAGGTGAGGAACATCCCTGGGAGTCATTGACCAGACACTGTATCCTAAGTTGTAGAGGCCATGTCTTTTGAAAAAGGTGAACTGTTCTTGAAGAATTTTTGCCCAAGTTATCCTCTGTTCTACAAATGCAAACATATACATATACATGAGTGTGTATACACAAACAAGCACCTGCTCATATCCTTTGGCTAGTTAAAATGTTTGACATATAAAAATTTTTATACCTTGTAATATATTTCAGCATTGCATTTTTTAAAAGTTCCTATCAAATCATTATCCTCTAGAATTAATAAAAACAGGATTAATCTTGGAAAATTGTGTGGGTATGGTTAGGAAAATTACAGTGCATAGTTTGTTAAAGAGATACAAGAGATTGAATGAGGGGGATGGAAAGCTAGCTCAGAGGTTAAGAACACTGGCTGCTCTTCCAGAGGTCCTGAGAGTTCAATATTCAGCAAGCACGTGGTTGTTTTTCTCATTTATAATGAAATCTGATGCCCTCTACTTGGTATATAACCATACATGTAGGCAGAACACTATATATACATAGTAAATAAATAAATCTTTAAAAAACAAGGTTGGGTAAGCTGTGACAGAGTATTATAAGATCTTTCAGCCTTGTGCTCACAATTGATTTATGCAAAAAAAAAAAAAACCCACATGCTCAGCTTATGCAATGATAGACTTGTTCCTAAATATAAAATGTCAGCCTCACCATTTTCAGAAAACAGTGTAACAGCAAAATGAAGGAAAAGAATGTATCTTCTGAGGTGGCAAAATTTGATACTTTATAGGGACAAGAGACATGACTAAATGAGAAATCTTTAGCTTGATCCAAAACTAGATTGGGAGTCCATAGAGGAAACAAAGCAGTGAGGATCTTGTAATTCCAGGGGCCCCACAGATAACATCCAAATAAGCATGGAATGAAATGATGTTATCTAAACATGGACTTTAAAAATTTACAATTTTGGGGCTGGTGAGATGGCTCAGTGGGTAAGAGCACTGACTGCTCTTCCAAAGGTCCTGAGTTCAAATCCCAGCAACCACATGGTGGCTCACAACCATCCATAATGAAATCTGATGCCCTCTTCTGGTGTGTCTAAAGATAGCTACAGTGTACTTACATATAATAATAACTAAATCTTTTAAAAAATATTTTTAAAAAAATTTACAATTTTTGTATAATAATTATTTCTCAAAAACTATATTACAAAATCAATATTCATTTCTATTCCAGATTTTTTTAACAAGTAAGGACATTCATTTCAATAAGGAAATGAGTTCTGGGAGAGATAGTTCAGGGCTGATATATAAGATAGTATACTTAGGATACACTGAGCCTAGACTCTCTTATGTCTTTTATTTGGAGAGGGGTTGTCTAGATTTGTTTCTAAGTTGCAATGTCTAAGTTATAACCTAAGTTACTTCTAAATTCATTATCCATGCAGTCAGTAATTTTATGAAATCTATTCATGATCCGTTGAGATAAAAACCATGTAGACCAAGAATGTCACAAAATTGTGGTCTTTCTATCTTATTTTTGCCAGGTATCACATATGTGTGTACTTTGCCTAGACATTCTTTTCAATCTTATTCTAAATGAAAGGGAAATACATGAAATTCTTTTCTGTAAAACCCTTGCTTTCGATTATGATGGAACACACTGCCCTTTTACAACTCAATTTTCATATGGTTCCTTGGCCCAAGTTTGGTAACATGAGTACTGCTAATTACAAGAGCAGACTGGGGATGCAGTTCTTAAGATTCACACCTTCTGGTAGATGGGCCTGCATCAACACTTCAGGCAGCGTAGGCAGAATGTGGTGAGGAAGCCACTTCTCCGATCACTTTCTTATATAAGCCTATGTAAGAACAGAAGGAAAAGGCTTCTCTTCTTCATGACTAAGGAACTCTGATAGAAGATCTGAGGATGGCTTCCAATAGCAAAGAAGGACACACCTAACAGGCCAATAATAAAGTGAGAATCTACATTTTATTGCCACAGTAGGATGAGAGACAATCCTGAGCCCCAGATGTGAGGGTAATTACGAAAAGCCTTCAGTTCAGTCTGTCAAGACCCTGTGTTTTGAGTATAGTTGTGCAGTGCCCGCATGTGTGAAATTATAAACAGAGCAAGTGCATGATGTGTTTATTTGTGGTAATAAGCTACACAGCAGCAGAAGACAAGTCAAGGCTGAATACTTTCACTAGAAGTTATTAAGGCTGGAAACACAATCGTTTGCTGAGGAGCCCGGAAGTAATGTAGATCATAGAAAGCAAGTGAGTGCAACTGTCTATAAAATATTTTTAAACTATTTCACTATCCCAGAAGAATTCTTTCAACCTTGTTTTCACATACTAATTCACTACTGCTTTTGACTGTTTTGGACTTCTTTTGTAATAACTTTTCTAATGTTTGGCTGTAGGAAGAATAAGGTGTTTGCTGCTGAGACTGGTGACCTGAATTAGACTCCTGGAAGCCACAAGGTAGAAGGAGAGAAGAGATTCCTGCAAGTCGCAAGTTGTCCTCTTTTCCAAAAAGGATCACGGTATATATGTACACATTCGATAAACAATAAAAACAAATTATTTATTATTAATTAACTAACTGGCCCTAACTTATCATCACTTTTTTCTATTTATTTCAAGTATATAACATTTACAGGTATTATAAAGAATTAAGAGGACAGGATAATGAATAAAAATATGACTATTATTCAATACTGAATCAATAAAATTCTATTTGCAGGATGTTCACAACAGAACAGCAAAAGCAGAGAATGCCACCTAGAGTCGACTAGGTCTAGAGAATGGAGAGGGTGATACAGAGGCTTGATACAGAGACTCTGATTTCATTTTATAGTTTTGCCACCATTTAAAAAGTCGTTAGCATAAATAGCTTTAAGAAATGGTTGCAGTATAAACAACATTTTTTTTTCTCCATATGAGATACAAAAGGCATCCATTTTGGCCCAGAAGTCAAGAGAGAATGCTTGACTCTCTAAAGGAAAGGGGCAGCTGGAACTGGTAATTCAGGGCACCTCCAATTTAATTATTTTAACCACTTGAGTCTTTCTGAATCAGCTGAGTACATGGGGTTAATCACTTATCAGTAGGAATGTATAAGGCTTATGTGCACATACATATGCAGTCAGCAAGTGAGAGCCTGACTTATGTGCTCTGCCCTGCCCATGGAGTGGTGGAACCAGTGAAGCATTCAGCCATTTAATTTCTTGGCTGCTAATATGTCTCATACAATACTCAGGTCACATTAGCCTTGAGGATTTATTTTGTTACAATTCCTTAAATGAATGTGTGTTATTGTTGTGGTTTTTGTTTGTATTGGTTTTGTTCTTTAATTTTTTTTTGTTGGATTTCTATTTGTACTCATTTTATCATCTTAAATGTCTTCACAAGAAAATAACAAAAAAAATTACTTACCCTGAAAGAAATTTATATAAGATCTCTTTATAGTTATTGAAAAGATATCTCTTACCAAGTTCAAATATTGAATAATAAATAATAAATTTTATTTGAAATACTGGAAAACTAGTGGACTTTCTAAGCTTGTTTTTACATTCTACTAAAATCAATTTTTCATTACCTGTCAAATTATTTACATCCCCTAGGTAATTCCACAACTAGGTTTATAATTATTAAGTGAGTCATTGAATAATTATCAAATTCTCATATTAGAATTATCAGGAAAACTTTTCAGATATAATAAACACAGAACAAAACACTGTGGTTAAAACTAAAAAAGGAATATGCTTAATTAAAGGAAATAATTTTTCTAGAAATGTTTTACCTATTTTATCTATCATAATTAAGGTTAATATTTAACAAACATGAAATCTTCATAGAAATATAAACTTGTGAAAAAAAAATTGATATTTGAAGAATGAACTAACTTTCATCTATAGAATATTTTGTCAGAGACAAATTGTTGAATGAAAACAAAGTTATTATTTTTAAATCTAAGTAACCTGCCTCATAGTTCCTTAAAGAGAAAGAATATTCACCATCATTATCAGAAAGACTGTCTTTCTGGAATACATTGTAAACTCTTTTTCTATTCATGATTAAGTAAAGGAATATCTCATCTGAAATTGATAAAGATTCAGGTAAGGATCCCATCTCAGTCTAGCTCTCCAGTGTAAACATGAGAGTTAAGCATAAATATACCCTAATACTTTCCCCTCTATTCATTTCGCTGGGCATTTAAAATTGTGCACAATTATGTAATTGCTGAGGAAAATGAACATTGTGTTTCTTATTAGAGAAAACACTTAATTACCAGTGCTGATTTTCCCTTTTCTTTCTCTGCTACTTCAGTGGAGGAGGTCATATATTACAACCGATTTAGCTAGAGTGGGGTGTAGCCTCTCTCCTCCTGGATCACTGACTCTCTGCTGAGAAAACTATTGCCCTGGATGTGTTCCAAGTGTAAAACAGAATTTCAGTTACTGGAAAATAAACACTATTGTTGGTTTTCTGTATGGCTAAGCTTTTGAACATCTGTATGGGTTACTGGGGAATATTCTATCCTGTTTTGACTGATAAAAATCTACCTATTCTCTATATATATTTCTGGATTTAATTTCAGAAATTGCATAGCATTTCCTTATAATAACCTGTGAGTATTACTCATGAGTGTCACCATTCTGATTTTACTTCCACTCATGCTAAACAAAAAGAACACAAGGAATGGCTATTTTTTATATTATTTAAAAATATGCCACTAATATTTATGCATATACAAAGTGTTTTCTAAATGCAATTTGTAAAATACTAACCTCCTGCATGTGTGTGAGAAACAGAAATGTTTAAGAAGCCAGGCTTTGCAACATGCCTTGTAAAAGCATAGTGGCATAAGGCAAATTCTCATGTATTTTCTTACTGAATAACTATAATTAAATAAAACAAATTTTAGTGACTGTTCAGGAAGTGATAGAAGTATGCTTACCCTCTTTTATTCCTTACCCGTCGATGTCTTACTTAGATATGGTTATGTCTTGAACTGTTCGTAACTTTAGATATAACGGAGAAGAATTACAAATACGCAAACATCATGTGTTTACAGACCACCTTACTATACCATGTCTTGCATGCCACTGCTGTGTAAACACATGACAACTGACTGCTAGTGCTTAAATCATTTTTTAACTCCACATATTTAGAGAGTATGAGATTGTCTATTTCATATCTGTCCTTTAAAGCAATATGATATACTGATTTGTTTGCTTGTTTTTCCCTAGTCACTGCTTCATTACATATGGAATTGAGATTTGTTACTTTGTTCAGTCATTCATGAGCACAAAGATCTTAGAATGAGGAGTGGTTGACAGTGATTTAGAAAGATACTGATAATATAAGTTTTTAACATAGTGATATTCAAGACTGTCTCTTGACTTAAGGGCTTCCTATCATGTTTTTTTCTTCAATTTCATCATACAGAGTAGCCAGCTATTGTCCCACGCAAAGTAATCACTCCTGTTATGCTTAACTACTTCACATTTTAAAAATATTTATCTATTTTAATTTATCTTTTACTTAATTATACCCTTTCCACCATCATTTCATATACATGTACATTTATTATATGTATTGTATATATACACAAATATATAACATATAAGTAGAACACAAGTTATATATATATATGTAAATATAGTGTGATATTTATATAAAACATAGATACTATATAGATACAACATATATATGCATATATGCATACATCTCATCTTCTTATATATATATGAAATATGTATATATTTCATCTTCACATGTGGCCCTCCAGAAGCATCATTTCCTTTTTTTAATTAGATACTTTCTTTATTTACATTTCAAAAGTTATCCCCTTTCATAGTTTCCCCTCAAAAAAAAAAAAAAAAAACCTATTCCTTCCCTCCTCCCCCTGCTCACCAACCCATCCTCTCTTGCTTTCTGGCCAGGAATTCTCCTAAACTGGGGCATAGTGCCTTCACAGGACCAAGGGACTCTCCTCCCACTGATGACTGACTAGATCATCCTCTACTACATATGTAGCTCGAGCCATGAGTCCCACCATGTATACTCTTTGGTTGATGATTTAGTCCCTGGGAGCTCTGAGGGTACTGATTAGTTCATATTGTTGTTCCTCCTATGGGGCTGCAAACCCATTCAGCTCCTTATGTCCTTTTCTCTAGCTCCTTTATTGGGAACCCTGTGCTCAGTCCAATGAATGGCTGTGAGCCTTCACTTTTATATTAGTCAGGTACTGGCAAAGCCACTCAGGAGTCAGGTATCATTTCTAGTTATATAGTACAGTGAGTAAATGTCTGAGAACCTGAACTCCATCCTCAGAACTCACAGTGAAAAGAAGGAACCAATTCCTGAAATTTATCATAGTGCATACCTATAGTCACATGCTTACTCCCTGCCACCCCACAATGATAATATAAAATATTTCAAAAGCTTTTTTAACAGATCTCAGGGAGAATGTAGCACATTCTTTTGGTTACCCAGCACTCGGGAGGCAAAGGCAGACACATCTCTGTGAGTTTTGGGCTAACCTACTCTTATACACCCAGGAATACATAGAAATGAAAGAAGAGTATGAGAAACACACACACACACACACACACACACACACACACACACACACTAATAAAACCCAAAACAGGAATAAATAATGTAAGTAAATACAAGAAAATGACTAGGAAGTTTAATTTTTTAAAAAAAAAGCACTCTGAGACAAGAAAATCTCTCAAAATACTTTAGTTTTTACTTTGTAATCCACATACTGTTGGGTATAGGACTTGCCTTAAGTGTGATTTGCATACACAGTCAGGTCTGTTGGATAGGTTAACATTTCCTTTGTAAGCTTTTGTTAATTGGAAATTGTTTCTTGGTTGGAGGTGGGAGTTCATGTCTTCTTATCCATCTCAGGCTGTTGTTACCCTACCATGTTTGGACTTGTGAAGGCTCTATGCACACTCACCATCTCTGTGACATTTCATATGTGCATTGGTCCTACTGTATGTGAAAAAAACTTTTTCCTTGTAATTTCCCATCCCCTCTGTCACTTACAATCTTTCTGCTTCATGCTTCTCATGGTTTCATGAGCCTTGAGCAGAGAGATTTGAAGAAAACTTTCCCATTTAGGACAAAGTGCTCCAAGGTCTCTCACTATTAATTTCCATCTCCTGTAAGAGAAAGCTTCTCTCTTCATGGTTGAGGGAGACACCGATCTATGGGTATTGCAGAGTGCCATTAGGAATCATTTTATTAGTGCATTTGTTTAGCAGAATAATAGTACTTCATTTTCCCTGGGATCCATGTACTATGTATCTCAGTTTCTTGCCTTTCTGAGGATTATTACACATGGCTTCCATTTCATGGAGTCAGACTTAAAATCCAATCACATAGTGGTTGGTTTCTCATACATTGTTTGTGCCATTATTTTATTGACTAAAACCCCTTCAATGCTAACCAGCCAGGATCACTTTAGTTTTGGGAGTTTTTGTTTGTTTTGTTTTGTTTTTGATATTTAAAAGAATGAATTATGGGCTACTAAGAAATAAAGTAGTATAGAAATCATAATATTACAGTATCTTGGGGTACTATTTGCTCTGGCACACCTATTTAATATCTGGTAATCATATTAAAAGAAAGTTTTAAAAAACTAATGATGTAAAATACAATACTTAAAGTAGCTGAATTTAAAATTATACCTTACTATTAGAAGAAAGAAAATTTAAAAGACACATATTAACGTATTTATATGACAAATATTTAAATACCCTCCTAGCATATTTTCACAATAGCTTTCAAATATCCATTGGCAATATTGTCCTTTTGGCACCAAATAAAGTTTCCTTAAAAATTAAAATATTATGGGAATTACTTAGAATTAAAATGTTTTGAGTTTGTTTGCTTGATATGGCTACAGAAAACATGATATATTTATATCTGTCAATATCAACTAATATTGTCTTACTTGACACAGTTTGTTGTACTTATGTTTATATTTATATTATCTGACAAATGTTATTAAGATTAGTTATACTATTATGCATTTGACACTGCTAGTCTCTAAGTTTATTATTTGCTCATTCTTACTTGCCTCAAAGAAAAATATTCAGATCCTTTTAACACTTGTAAAGAGTCCACTAAAACTGTCTTGTATCCTGAAACTGCTCCTTCTAGGAATCTGGAGATGATAAAATACGAATAATTTTTTCATTTTCTTTTTTGTTTTTTTGTTTTTTGGGTTTTTTTGTTTTTGTTTTTTGTTTTTGTTTTTGTTTATGTTTTTTTTTTTTTTGAGACAGGGTTTCTCTGCATAGCCCTGGCTGTCATGGAACTCACTCTGTAGACCAGGCTGGCCTGGAACTCAGAAATCTGCCTGCTCTGCCTCCCAAGTGCTGGGATTAAAGGAGTGTGTCACCACCACCCAGCTCATTTTCTTATTCACTAAGTCTTTTTTCCAATAAACCCTAATGGACCACAGTTTCTCAGGGTCACTTTTTAGGCACTGGGGAGGTGGTTCTCAATGAAAGAGATCATCATCCCGACAATTTTGTTGGACACACATTTGTACACTCACATATTTCAATGAGTTAGTTCATCGTTCATGATGCTAGCATTTTATCGCATTTATACCTCCTATGATTCTCATATTGTGGCAGTAGCACTGTTTTTTCATTGTGGAACTATTCTTAAAGCAATGGCAACTTCCCAAAGTTTCCAAATCATGGTTCTAGTGGTCACTTCTCAGGTAATAGAAGTACTTTTCCATAATTTTTAATATTCTCTTTTAAATTTTAGATATACACTTATTATATTGCTCTCATCCTTTTTCCTTTGTCTACACCATCCCATATAGTTCTCCCATCTCTTGAAAATTTCTTAAACATCTTCAATATTCAGAAACAGTTTTAGTCAGAATAGTTATAGTATATGTAGCTTTAATATTCTAGTAATCATTATACTCCTATTTTCTAGAATTCATTGGTACCAGATAAATCAAGATATATGGCTCATTTTTCTTTCAACAGTAACAAAAGACATCATATTTCCTTCTCAGAATTCATGCTTGGCTTGAAATAAGACTACTGAGATTAAGTGAAATTGTTTTAATCTATTTGTTCATGTTTTCCATTACACACAGAAGTTGTCAGAGAACTCAAAATGAGAGATGGTTTTATTTAAATGTTAAATAAGACTGAAACCACAGATAAATTAAAAAAGTTGGTTAGGAAATTAATGTCAGTGTCTCAAATATTCTAAGACAATTAATCGATCTAAGAGTTAAGAGTTTGAACTTGGTGTATCTAAGTTCTACCTTTGTTCATGTAACAAGCCATGGTATAGTTTGATAAGTATATCAGATTTACTGACATATTGGTTGTATTAGTTACTGTTGTGTAACAAATTGCCTCAAAATGTAAGACTTAATGAACATGGATCACATGACACAATTGCTGTAGCTCAGTGTCTCCAATGAGGCTTGCTGGTGTCTTCTGGAGATGTGACAATGGTACAGTTGTATGCTTTTTAGCCAGAAGCCATTCCATATCATGTGCACTTCTTTTACCATGAGCATCTTCATATCATGACAACTAGATTTGGGGATGGTGAATTTAATGACTTAATAATAGAAAATACCTACTATTATTTTTCCTATAAATTTATTTGTTCTGCAAATAACAAGTTACCATGCAAATCCATCAGTACCAAAGAAGTGAAATTTTGCAATTATTTTGTAGCCTAGTTTTCTCAAAAATTGCAATTTTTGCCAAATATAACAAAAAGGTTTTAGTAAATGTATCATGATATATTTGATATGTTGACAAAATGGTATAAACTATTGATCCTTCCTTATTAATTCTGTACTTTTAGATATATTTTAACTGCACAAGTCATCTCAGCCTTAATACTTACTTCAGTCAGTGCTGTAATTATCCAGTCCACACTAAAATGGACAGCTAGCATATATTCCAATTTATAGTGCCTCACTTCTGGGTCTGTATCACAAACATTTTTACAATAAAAGCCCGTAAAGCTTTACCTGTATTCCATTTTAAAGATGTGACATCCAAAGGAATTTGAAAACCAACGTGAATATTGCATAATTTCATGGCAAAATGAGATTACTCCCGAAGTATGGGCAATTGTGTTAAATGTTCTTCAATTTTGTATTCTCAGGTGGGTATTTATAAAATTCATTCCTATAAATTTTAGCATTTCTTCAGAGGTCAAATTTGAATGGATTATAATATAGGTCAAATATAGAAAAAGGTGGTGTTTCAAATTCTCCATAAATAGAAGATTTGTTCCATGAGGATATTGTCTGTGATCATTCATAGATAAATACTTATCCAGAATTGTTGACAATACAAGAAATCCAACTTGCTCAAAAGTATATAAGAAGCACTTGCCTCAGTCCCTTTGAGGACTATCACCCTTGCATGAAATGAGAAAATTATAAGCAGTCATTATCACAACCAAAACTCAATGAAGCCCTTGTTTCAAAGTCATTAATTAGTGTTCCAGTTCACTTATACCCCACTCTTCTGATCTACTTCTCAATGAGTTACTCTCATACAGGTTTGAGAATTGTACCATTTGTTTTTCAGTATTAGTTTAAACATGAATTCTTTTAAGAAGAAGCTAAGAAGCTGTTAGTAGGAAGTAACCACTAAGGTAGATGAAAGTGAAGTCTACAGGTTTTCAGAAATGTTAAACTGTTGAACCTCTTATAGAAGGTGAACTGAGATTGGACATCAGTTGAAGAGAATATAGTGTTAAAATGGAGTTGAGATATGAGATAAAAATATATTTATGATAATTCCTTATGACTGTTATTCATTTATCATATTGTAAAATAATTCATCAATTCAATACAAAGCATGAAAAGAAATGGAATTATTTGAAAATATCTCAAGGAATATCTCTGTTTTGTGTAGAATCTACTAAGGATAAAGCAACAAATGATTGGGAGAGTTTTATAGGAAACTCTTGTGGCCTTATGCTTAAATAATGAAATAGTAGTCTTTTTTTGCTAGTTAGAGGAAACTAACCCTGAAATTCAAGAGAGAAGGGGAGAATGAACTCTATGACAAACGGTCCTCTGACAATGACTTATGCAGAAGATGGCATATGAGAACATAAGCACATCAAACACACACATGTACATACACACACTCACACACACACACAAATAAATAAATATAACATAAACAAAATCAAAGTTATGTAAAATACAGATTTTTGAAGTGTCATAGACAGTTGAGTTGAAAGAACAGCATAAAGAAGAGTGAAAACTTTTATGTTGTCATATACCTAAGATGAGGTAAATCATTAACATCTCACTGAATATATGATAATTATATAAAGTTCTCAAAAATTTTACTTACCATGTACTTTATTATTTAAGAGAAATATTTACCAGCTATTACATATTAGTGAATGAATTAGGAAGAATATTAAGAAGGTAAGGTGGTAGATTCTAGTATCAGTGGATTGTATGCCTCTGTAAAATTAATTATTCATACTAAAATAAAGAAGGTATGAGAAAGTCTATCTAGAACTTGAGAAGTTATGTGATTAGAAGTTGGGTTATATAAACTTTTTTTTTTTTTTTTTTTTTTTTTTTTTTTTGGAATAGCAAGCTCTCAGAGCCAATGATAGCTTGAAGGGAAAAATGGAGACAGAAAGGTTCGGCGAAAAGAAATGAGGGATAAAATACATTCATTTCTAAAGAACTTTTCTAAGAAAGCTCGGAGAGTGAATGGAGAGAGGAAGGGTGGAGAGGCTTCTGTGGGGAGAAACCTGGGGGAGCATCTAGGGAATTTATGAGGCTGACTCTAACTGAGACTTCTAGCAGTAGAGAATGTGAAGCCTGAAGTGGCTGCCTTGTGCAGCCAGGCAGGAAGCCCAGTGAAAGCATAAGCACACTAATCCACTGACGAAACCTTCTACCCAAAATGTGTCCTGCCTTCAAAGGAGGGACAAAAATCGAGCACAGATTGAAGGAATAGCTAAGCAAGGACTAGTCCAAATTGAAACTCATCACATGGATGAGAACAATCCCTGACACTATTAATGATGCTCTGCTATGCTTGCAGACAGGAGCCTAGGAAAACTGTCCTCTGAGAGGCTCCATCCAGGAGCTAACTGAAACAGATGCAGAAGGCCACAGCCAAACATTGGATGGAGCTCAGAGAGTCTTGTGGAAGAGTTGGGGGAAGGACTGAGGAACCTGAAGAGCATAAGGACTCCACAAGAATATTAACAGTGTCAATTAACCTGAACCCTTTATGTCTTCCAGTAACTGAACCACCAACAATGATCATACGTTGGATGGACCTATGCTGAGCCCCACTGAACATATATAGCAGATGTTCAGCTTAGTTTTCATGGAGGTCCCCCCAATAACTACAGCAGAGACTGTCACAAACTCTGCTGCTGCCTGTGGATCCTGTTCTCCTAACTGGTCTGTCTTGTCTGGCCTCAGTGGGAAGACATGCCTAGTCCTCAGTGACTTGATATACCATGGTGCATTTGTACCCAAGGGGGTACCTCTCCATTCTGGGAGAAGAGAAAGGGAGATGAGGAAGGTATTCTGTGAAAGAGGACTGAGAGGAGAGGGGCATTAGTCATAGAGATGTAAAGTGAATAAAGAAATTAATGAGAAAAAGATGCAGATGAACTGATTTTGATATATAGTCCAGATATATTACCAATAATATATAATTGGTATATATAATTACCAATGTAACCCAAAAGCATACTAAAATAAATCTAAGTTTCATAAACCTAGGAGCATTAAGTGCAATATTGTAAAATTAATTATTTTTCTAAACACAAAGCAGGGAATGAAATATGGCAACTGGAGAGTTTGAAGAAAATCAAAGCATACTTCTAGGGTGTGAAGAAATGTTAACAACAGAATTCATAAATTAATAATGCAACTTGATTTTTTTCAACAACTTAATGGGCATTTTGTATTTAAGATAGACCATGTTGGCATCTAAGATGCTCATACTCTTAAATATATGCAGAAAAATTTATTTTGTAATTTGACCTGAAAAATATTAATGATCATATTACTATAAAATGAAATATATGGAATTAATTATGAAGTAATAGACATTGTATATTCTGAGCATTACTAAGCTGTTTTAAGTATGTGAAAATGTATCCCTCACAAGAATATACAGGGTAAATAATTCTATAAAATTAAAATATTTTGGAAGTGTTTTGGGTTGAATAATATGTCACAAATCATTATGAAATCCTTATTAGAGAACCTTGTTAATATTTCTTTATCAGGCTGAAGTGTCTGCAAATTAAAGTAAAGGTTTGTGGGGTGGGGATTTTCCAGATGGTTGGAATATAGTCACAGATGTCTTTCTTTATAAAGAGACAGATGCGAGCAGTCACATCTGAGAGGTAAAGTCAGGAAGAGGTAGTCTTGGTTCAAAGTAGGAGACTTAAAGAATGATTACAGATTGCCACTAGAAATTGTAAGTGAAAACAGAGATATTTAATTGAAGCCTCTAGAAGGGTATGGTTTTTATATTTCTTGATATTTGGATGTCAGATATTGCTGGGAAATATATGGAACTAATTATTATTTATATCACTAAGGATTTTGTAATCTATATCACAACAATAAGAAATACAAACCTACATTCTACCCTCACTCGTGGGAAATGTTTAAATTATTAATGAAATCTAGACATGAGTTACAGACTCTAATCAAGAAAACAAAAGTTGATATACAACTCAGGCATTGATAAATCTAAGGCGCCTTTGTAGAAAGATGAAAAGTTGATAAGTATTTATTGGTGATCAGATGTCAGACTGAGAGTATGATGAAGAGATAGCTATATCTCGTGATAGTATAGCCTTATTTTTGACCTTCAGGAAATATATGAAATACCCAGGTTTTGATAGTTATAGTTTTTATTTAATATAGAAATCACAAGACTTATATAACTTCTAATTTGTTTTGGAATTATTCATTAAATTTGAGTATTTTGTCTTTGATTATGTAGTTTAACATTAAAACCTTAAAATATATTGTTGCTATATTCATTATGTTTTACTTTTTATTATAATCTTTACCTGAAAACAGCAGAAATAGAAGCTTTCCTGGCATATATATTAAAACATACAAGTGTTATACTTAGATATACTGTATCATAAAACTTCCTAGTACTCTGTAAAAGCATTATAAGTGTAAAAAGATCAAAATATAATATGTAAAAAAGATAAATAAAATTTAAATAACATTAGTGAAATTATTTTAATAAATATCAAATATTCCAAAGTATGATATAATTGTCAGATTTCTATGTTTTTATTATTTTATAGTCATAAATTGCTTCTCAAGTATCAGCTTATATGTGTTGGTTTGACGAGAGCTATGCAAAAGAAATATGCATCAATATACCTTTATTTTCAACAAAAACTCTACTTATTAAAATCTTGAATATTCATAAAATCAATGAAGTATCAGTTAATAAATTACATCTTATTATTTTAGACAGTTCAGAAAAATTTGTACTTTCCATTTGTACACGGAATGTTTTGCACACTGTGTAAAATTTACACTTTGGTTATTCGAGTGCAGATTACCCTGTCCTCGTATCTTGTTTTAATCTGAATACATCATTGTAATACTTATACCAAGAATCTTCTGTCTCAAGTTTGTAAAAACGGTCCTTACCATTTATCCTCTGCCTTATCAATAAATGCTGCTTACTCAATGGAAAGGCAGAATAGAGAATAGGGTGGGATGTTGGCTAATGAGAAATTGAGATGCTCCAGGAGGCAAGAAGTATTGGCTAGATGAAGAAGGGGTCTGAAGAGGCAGGTTAATAATAGTATGCAAGAGCTGGATGGTGGTGGCACACGCCTTTAATCCCAGCACTTGGGAGGCAGAGGCAGGTGGATTTATAAGTTCGAGGCCAGCCTGGTCTACCAAGTGAGCTCCAGGACAGCCAGGACTACACAGAGAAACCCTGTCTCAAAAAACCAAAAAAAAAAAAAAAAAAAAAAAAAAGAAAGAAAAAAAAAGAAAAATAGTATGCAAGAATCATGGAATAGGGCTCCGAGGTAGCCAGATTAGCATAAAAGTATAAGGTACATCATTTAACTGCTCATCAACTGAGTTGCTGTTTTAAATAACTCTTGGTTTCTCTGTGGAGTTATTAGGGACTAGCATAAGGTAAATAAATACTTCCACCAGATTACTTCCCTATTTACATTTATATTAAGAATAATTCATTTATATCCACTAATGTTCTGTCTCATTTGAATTAGAAAAAGTACAGATGTCCAGCTAAAATGATCAGTACAATTTACTTAAAATAAATTTAAATGACTACACACTAATTCATTAAAAGCCTTATCATATTAATAAATTATTTGAAAAAGCATACCAGCTGTTTTTAGCAGTATATGCATTTAGAAAATTCCACATTGAGAAATGATGTTCAGATACAACCAAGTATATGTGCAAAGGCATAGTTTAGACATATTTGTTTTCTTATGCACACCTTACAGAACTCACTGAACTTTTATGGTAATATTGCCACTTGGGGAAATGCTCTGTCCTTCCTCTAGAATCTGAGCTCTAAGATGTCGATTAAATTCCAACTAGAATTCATTCAACAGTACACAAGGAAAGGATTTTATTCCTAACGTCCCATCCAAACTCTTCTGTGTTCGTGATTTTAAAGACTGAAGAAGTATGGCTCAAATTTTTGAAATATGGACCCATAACATTCTGAAACACACAGCTTGTTATTACATTCTGTATTGTTTTACTCAGACAATTATAAGCTATATTGGGGGGGGGGGTCCATGTGCTTGCAATGTTGTCTTCTACTCCAACTGGGTAACACATGTATTAATACAGTCACAGGCTGCTTCTGTTTCTATGCCTATTCATGCAAGAGTGTGCTTTTTTTTCCCCCATGGTGTCACAATTGTCCATGGTTGTTGGATGGGCTGACTATAATGTTGTACATCCAGTGCCATTGTTTTCCACCATCATATTTGGTCTGGGAAACTTTTAATTCTAATACATCCATTCCAAAGTAATGCATTGTTTAGTGATAGGTTGCCTTACCACAGTAAGTTAGGGAATTCAGCTACATATAGCCAATTCATTGTGTTCCATTCCTGTTTTATAGTTTCATCTAAATTTGATTTCAAGAACTTGGGGCTTGAATCTGTTCCCATTTTGCTTGGGCAAAGATGGCATCCTTGATCATAAGGGCTAGGGCTTAACAGACACATGTAGGAATTGTGTCCAGTTCATTGGTTTGCATGGATTTATTGTGTTTGTAGTGGGTCTGGGTTGTGAGGTTGACTCTACTTCATCAGAACCTTTCTCATTAACCTCTTCATAATCACATTACTCGTGGTATTCACACATCTGTTCTTTCATTGATAGAGTTGTGTGGTTACACTGATAACCAGTCCCCTCCAGGCCATCTTTGGTTATGGGTCCAAAGTACAACTTAAAGAATGTGGAATTGATGGCTGTATCACAGTCACAGTATGCTTCTGTTTCTATGCCTATAAAAATGGCTGTGTAACCATTTGATATTTTGTAGGTATATCTTAGCTCTGAGGGTTTTCTCCAATTGTTATTGAATATAGCTCTAGAATTGTTATACAGTTTATGAAAATGATATTTTAATGGATTTTGCTCATGAATGTTATTTCCATCTGCATTGTCTAACATGTAGGTCTTTCTTTTTAATAATTTTTTTATTTATTAATCATTCCACTTGTTTACATTTCAAATGACAATCCTATTTTCCAGTTACCCCCACACACAAACTTCCCCATCCTACTTCTGCCCTCTCCCTCCTACCCTTTGCCTCTATGAGGGTCCTCCCCTACCCAGCCACCCTCTCCTGCCCCAGCAGTCCACCATCCCCCTATGCTGGGGAATCAAACCTCCACAGGACCAAGGTACTTTCCTCTCATTGCTGTCAAACACCAGGCACGGCTATTCTCTGCTACATATGTATCTGGATCCCTGTACACTCCTTGGTTGGTGGTCCAGTCTTTGGGAGCACTGGGTGGTTTGCCTAGCTGATGAGCTGATGTTTTTCTTCCTATTGAGTTGCAATACCCCTCTGCTCCTCCAGTCCTTCTGACAGCTCACCCACTGGAGTCTCTGAGCTCAGTCTGAAGGTTGGCTCCAAGAATCCACATCTGCATTGGTCAGTTTCTGGCTGGACCTCCCAAGGAACAATTGCATGTAGTTCTGAAAAGGATTTGTTGGTTTAGTTGCTCTCTGAATTGGTTACATCCTTTAAATCATCAGTGATTTAAATAATAAGCATATTTCTGCAAAAGGAGTAGGTGGTACCAACGAATCATGTCTAGTATTTCTCATTGTGTCCAAGAATCTGGTAATTTTCTATCTGATCCTACAATAGTGGGGTAGCTGGGGTGCCCAGTATTTGGTATGGTGGTGGTTTGTTTTGTTGTGAGAGTACTAGCACTACTGGTTTCTGCAGCTCCTGTGCTGACCATTCTGCCTGTGGTACTAGGTAGGTATGGTGCTAGTGGCTCCTGTATTCCTTGGTGCACTGGGCATAGTCCTCACAGTTGTATTGTTGTCCGATAGTCCATGACACAATCCCACAACAGTAAGAATCACAAGCATAATGATGCTAATATGTTTGCAACCAAAATCACCAGAGGGGAGGCTATAGTAATTATGGCTATTCCTACCACTACTTCCAGGAGCTTAGGATTGACAATCTAAGATATTTCCACATTTAAGTTATAATTAGTATTACTATTAACCAGTGTGATGCTTATGAAGTCCATACCAATACCAAGAAGATTTTCAGGGTACCTTAACCTGTATGGTGATGTAGGAACCAATCCAGCAAATAGTCCAAATGGTTAATTTTCTTCCTGCCAACTTTGTGTTTATCTGTTGTCTTGTTATTTGGTCTCACCAGTGTATTGCACAATTTACCACTGGTACTACAACATTAAGAACTTTAATTATTGCTAGGCATGTACAATAGTGGCTTTTGCATAAAGATATATTAAAACACATGATCTGTCATACAATATCTTCGAGTTCTACTTTAACTTGCTTAATCCAGACAGCATTTGCTGTCCTTGGATTACCCCTTCTGACTCAAGTGTCTGATTCTTCTTAGTCCTATTTATGTGTTTATAGTCTTTAATTTATGCTTTATCCTGTTCCATTGAGTAATATATGTATATATGTTTTATTTTATTGCTTCTTGTATTGGGGATTCCCTATTCAATCTTGGTCTAATGTTTAGTTCATGTACACATTTCATTAGTTCTCTTGCTAGAGAAGCAACTCTGATCCCTACTTACTAGTTTAGGTACGAGCAAGCCATTAAATAAATCTTTCGATGTCTCATGTTATTGTTGGTTGACAAGCCATGTGATAATCCCACTGTATATTAGAAAATCCCATGTATTCTTAGAAAAATATTTTAATACTTCTGGAATGTGTCTCTTGATCATATTGCATAATATTTGGGGTCCCATAATGAGAAATGCAATTCCATAATGTGAGTATGATTAAAGATTTGTTTGGATGTGGTCCATTTTTGGTGGACTCCAATGCATATATCTCTACCAAGGTGCATCCATATATGGTCCTTTCAATTGTTTTAATGGCCCTGTGAAGTGCATTTATAAGGTATGATTGAAACTCATCTCATGTCCTATGCTTTCCTAATAATTGTGTGTGAATCTAGCTTTATCTCTTGTGCAATGTTTGCATGGGTTTATTGCATCTTCAATAATTTTCCATGCCACCTTTATTTTTGCCTGAAAACCACTGGAACATGACATGCATTTCTGCATGTCCCAGGGTCTCATGTGTTTTAAATATATCTTTGGTGGTAATCTCTGTCTCCAATTCTCTAGTCATTATTGGCTTCTGTTCTGTTTAAACCTTAATTTGTTGGAGCCTCTCTGTTCTGCTTTCCAATTTCACTTTACTCTCGTTGCTAGGTTGGCTAACTTATCCATTGTATCATTATATCCATTTTAATCAACTTCTTTGTTGGTATTGATGTCCAAATGATATACATACACCTTAACTTCTTTGACTATATAATTCCTATATATTATATAATTTCACCCAAAATCCTTGGACCATATATCTTTGCCATCAATTTTCCAATCGTTCACTTTCCATTTTCCTATCCATATGGCTATACCATTGACTATGCACCATGTGTTGGTGAACAAATGTAGTACTTTCTGTTTTTCTTTGAGGCTTTGTCTTGCTGCTAGCAAGGCTGCTACTACTTCTACATGTTGTACAGATTTAGCTGTTCCTCCTTTTTGTGATCACCATTGCATCCCCCGGGTCTGGAGGCTGCCACCGTCCACAAGACCATAATGTGTTTACTGGTTGCAGAACCATCTGTAAACCAGGCATTAACCAGGGAAGGTTGATACTCTCCTGTCCCCTAATGCCCTAGTGGTACCTGTTTCTGGAGAGGTGTGGTATTTTGGTTGATTGATAATCCCAGTGGAGTCATAGGGCAGTTAGTCTGAAGTATGGACTCCAATGCTTTTGGTGCCAACCCCTTTGCAGACAGGATACCAGATTGAAAGAACTCTGCTAAGTACCACTGCCATTGTAGTACTTTCCCTTCCATGGGTAGACCATCCCATGATTCCTCTGGTGTCTTGATCCAATCTAGGATTGGGATGATGGTTCTAAATATTATTTGGTTGTTCTGCATTATGCTGTGCCATGTAATAAGGCCTTATACCCTGTCCAAATTGCTTTCTCAAATAGAGAGAATGTGTTTTCTGACCATGGAAAGCATTTACAATGGAAGCCTAATGGCCAATCTCCACCATTTATTTTGGCAAAGATATTCCAGTTTCCTTTTTTAGGTGTAGTATGTCTAAATATATTTATCATGTGGTTGGATTTATTATAGTTTCAAATATTCCTTTACTTGCTCTTGCACTGTTTTCACAGCCTGTTCTTGGAGTTTATCCCAAATGAAATCATTCACTTTCCTTGTAATATTAAATAAGGGTTATAGAATGACTTGTAAATGTGGCCTTGACCTATATATCTGGTCCTAGTGATTTATCCTGATTGATGATCCAAACATCATTTCTCAATACTCACATGGTTTGGTCTACTTTTTTTTTCTTTTCTTGTCCTATTATCATGATACCATCAACATACAAATATGAAACACAAGTAGGTGTTGATGTGACCTTATCAAACAATTTAATTCTCTGCTTTGTGGGTACAGTGGTATGCCAAAGCACCTGTCTGACAAATCTATAGTTGCCAGCCATTCTTGATACTGCTTCCTTAATCCTCATGAAAATATCCTCTCATATGGTAATTGTTCTGGCAGTTTAGGGGACAATACATTAATTCTCTAATAATGTACTGCCATCTGCCATTTACCATTTGGTTTTGGAACTGAGTTGCCTAAATTACTCCTTCTTTTAGTAGTCTTTTCAGTGGTTTCAAATATCTCCTAATTTCCTCTATAACTGGGTATTGTGACATAAATGGAGATTTAATGTTGATAGTCCTATAGGTCCTATTCTTATTTCTGCTGATTACATTTTACTTTGGAAATCTTTTTAAATTTTAGGAAATCAGGGAGAAAATTTAAGACCATTGGAAAGCCTAAAATAATTTCTGGTGTACTGCAACATGCAAAATCCATGGGAATTATTTTGTCATATTCCATTAATTCTAATTTATATGTTAGTACTCTGGATTCTCCTGCCACTCCTTGTACAATTATTTTTTCTTCTTTGATATAGTGTGTGGTACTCCTGTATTATATTAACATCACTGCCTGTATCAATTAGCCATCTAACACTTCCTTTCTAATTCTTAATTTTTAGGGGTAATATATGGTCTTATTGATTGGTACCTGACTTGATTCCTGATTGTTTCTATGTACTGCTGTCCTCCTTTATGGTCATCTCTGTTCCCTAAAAAAAAAAGCTAGGTTTGTTCATTTCAGAAATCCTATTTGGTGTATACCTCTGTTGGGTTCTGTTTACAAATGGCATTCCAGGATTTTTGTCAAAGGGT
Source organism: Montemys delectorum (assembly GCA_019843815.1). Taxonomy (NCBI): domain Eukaryota; kingdom Metazoa; phylum Chordata; class Mammalia; order Rodentia; family Muridae; genus Montemys; species Montemys delectorum. The sequence goes on from JADRCD010197746.1 coordinate 26,490, forward strand.
CTGATATTTGTGAATGGACTGAAAAATCTGGGTGTTATCCTTAATTTAAATTGTCTTCTTCTTATATTTAATGTTACTATTTTTTCTTGGTCTAACTCCCTGTATCCTTTAAAGAAATAAATTTTGGAGTAGTTCTACTAAATTAATTCTCATGAGTGGTGGTGCCCCCTTAACTAAAATTCTTTTGAATTGTGGTATAAGTGGGGCAGCCTGTGGTTTATCTAGTTTGTTATGTGTAAACAAGAGTGCTCCTACTTTTCTCACTAGGAAAAATGACCTATTGAAAAGTGTTCCATTTTGCTGCTTCAAATTGTTTAAGGTCTAAAGATGGAAATGTGTATCTTCAAGTTGCATTTATTCAGTCCAGGAGAGAGTTTAGAGCACCTTGAGCAGTTTCTGATATATTCTTGATTTTTCCTCTTCTCTAATTGTGACAGCATTACTGTATCTGCTCCTTTTTCCAAGAGCTTTTCATATAGGATGCATCCTTCATTTCATTCTGGCATATTCTTGACTCAATTGACTTATTTATTGAAGAGTGTATGGTCTAATTATTATTTGTTGCTCAAGCTGCTCCTCATTGTTACCAAATACTGTGAATCTTTTACCTGTATTGACATTGGAAGATGTCATCAGGAGGGATATGACAGTCTTGACCTGTCCTTGGTTAGGACAACATCTTTAAAAGGATTGCTCACTCCCATTTCTTAGTCATATTAATGACTAGACTTTTGCCCATTTGACTCTCTTTATCTATGTTCACTATGATTTTCATCAATATTGTTGAAACTTCTTTACTAGCTTCATGCTCTATTAGTGGCTTTACTATTTGTGGACTTGTTAGAGATACCCCAATCTTCGCTTCTTTAAACCCAATTTTCCCTTTGGCCTTATTCTTTGTTCCAAGCCATTTCCTCTCTCTGGGATCTGGGGCATCTGCACTCACTTTTGTGGCTTTGAAGCCACTGACTAGTTTCTTTATTCTGGTGTTACTGCATGTGCTAGGGAGTTTAGAGCTCTAGTAGTTTTCTTTCTCATGTATAACACAAGGTTGGTTTGGAGTAGGTTTCTTGTTAATTTTTTCAATAACATACCTGCCTTTCTTACTAGGCATTTGGCTAACTCGTCTCATGGGTTAGCCCTGACCTCAACTCTTCCTACAGCTTTATCAGCAGTTAGCATCAAGATATGAGGTCCCTCAGCAGGCTTTGGGGTGGTGGTCCCTTCTTGACTATCCCCCTTAGAGTTCTGACTAGCTCTGCCATTAATTTTGTATGACCAGGGGCTTACTGACAATTTAGTGAAATTTAGAATTGTCAGGAAGGATATAGTCCTTAGAGGGTCTAGTTTTATTTTCATGGTGATACCTTGAAGATAGAATCTTGTGGCTTAGGGCTAGGAAGGAGATATGGAGTCCAGATGCCATTTGATCTCGGGGATTATACACTACAATAACAACCATCACTCCACAACACCTGTATGCTAACATGACTCAGAAGCAAGTGGCAGAGAAGATCTCAGGTCAGAGAGCAGGACTACTTTATGCAATCCTTAATTAATAAAATAACTCTATCTACTTAATCCAGTTTCTTTTTCGCAGACAAATTGTTACTGCCTATATCAGATATATAAAACAACATGGGAACTTATTCCTCAGCTACCTAAAGTAAATGAAATAAATGAGTCCCAACTTTCCTTACTGCAACATTAGATGACTTCCTATTTAAAGAATTCCTTCCAGGACTAAGATTGTTTTAACCCCCCTACCTCTTTTCTAGACCTATAACCACGGAGCCCAGGGATTTTGCCAATTAAACTGTTACTGGCTTGACAAGTGCATTACCCCTTCTCTCTATTCCTGTAGTGACTATTCCACAGGTCTGCCACTACCCAGGAAGGAAGTCAAAAGCAATGCAGAACGAGCTTCCCAGGCTTTCCTGATGGCTTGGAGGAGGTCCCTGGAAGCTCTCAATCAGCTCCAGCTAGCTGACAGGGAGAAACCTTCTTCTCCTGTAGCATCTAAAGAGACATCTAGAAAAGGACTGGGTTTCACCCAGGATGCAACCATGTTTTCTTAACGGAGATTGCCCTTCTCAGCCAGATTTGTATATAGATGCTTTGCATTGGACTACCTTGGCTCTCAAGAGATTTAAAAGATTTGTTGCAGCCTTGACATTGGTGATCACAGCCTTAATAAATGTGATTTCTAGTTTTTGGCTATCCACTACATCCTTGGTTAAAAATGTTCACACAGCACATCATGTAGATCTGTTATCCAAAATTATGTCAATAGCACTCATGATCCAGGAGAATATTGATAGGGGATTTCAGGATAAGCTTAAGGCTTTAGAGGAAGCAGTTCTATTTATGGGAAATCAAATTCAAAATATTAAGATCAGGCTTTCAGTACAATGCCATTCGATGTTCCATTGGGTCTATGTAAATCCCTTGGAATATAATACTTCTGAACATAATTGGTCTAAGATTTGATCTCATTTAAAAGAGCTTTGGAACAATTCTAATTTGGCTTTGGATATTGATTCCCTACGTCATAAAATCATGGATATTAGTACCTCTAGAGTGGGTTCAACTTCTACTGTGGAAGTATATGTAGATGTGCTTCAGCTGTGTATGAGTACATTTTTTTAATCTTCCTGGAAATCTTTGCTGATAAATGAAGGACTTTCAGTTGGTTTACTCTTACTAGTTTTAATTCTCCTTAGAGTTTGCATCAGGTAAGTCAAGAGCTCAGAGTCAACTTTTGTACTCTCAAATTAAAAACAAAAAAGGGGGAGATGATGAGTCCTGCATGCGTGGTAGAAACAAAATGATATGGTAACTACCCCTGGAACAGACACCACAGGGCATAGGCCTCCAGAACTGTGATGGTTGCTGTGGGCATGTGGCTTGTTTGTATAATAATGCACATATTTTCATGCTCCTCCTTTGAAGAATGTCTTCTTTGTCAAGGTTAATGACTCCAGGATCATCTGAGATAAAATGAGTCCTGGAGAAGAGGGTTTGGCTAATGACTCAACAAAGTGGTAAATGCTGAGACATTCAGTACAAAGTTTCTAAAACCATGAGTTTGAAAATACATAATTTCTCAACTATGCAAAATACAAGGATGCAATGGAGGGATTTCACAGACCTAGAAGACCAGAGGCAGCTGCATTGTGTGCAAAGTTATCAGAAAGATACAGAGACAGGCAGATTCAGGGGCAGGCAAGGTCCTGGCTTCAAGATCATCCTGGAACAGAGTGTCCAGGTTTGGTTGTAATCTTTTTCTTATGTTTTCATTTTTTATTAGATATATTCTTTATTTACATTTCAAATGTTCTTCCATTTCCTGGTTTCCCTTCAGAAATAGCTCCTATTCACTTCCCCCTCCCCCTGATCACCAACCCACCTTTTCCTGCTTCCTGGCCCTAGCATTCCCCTACACTAGGGCATAGAGCCTTCACAGGACCAAGGGCCTCTTCTTCCGTTGATGACTGACTAGGGCACCCTCTGCTAGAGCTGGAGCAACTAGTCCCACTATGTGTACTCTTTGGTTGGTGGTTTAGTCCCTGGGAGTTCTGGGGCTACTAGTTAGTTCATATTGTTGTTAGTCCTAAATGGGTACAAACCCCTTCAGCTCCTTGGGTCCTTTCTCTTGCTCCATCATTGGGAACCCTGTGCTCAGTCCAATGGTTGGTATCATTTTGGTCTGGTGTGTGACTATACTGCCCAAGTTGTTTATAACTCCCTATCCCTTCTGTCCCCCCTTTTAGAAGCCATTCGATATTCCTCAGTTGAGAATTCTTTGTTTAGCTCTATACCCCAAATTTAACAACATTATTTGTTTCTCTGGAGTATAACTTCATGAATTCTTTGTATATATTGTGTATTAGCCCTCTATTGGATATAGGATTGGTAAAGATCTTTTCCCAATCTGTTGTTTACCGTTTTGTCCTATTGACAGTGTCCTTTGCCTTACAGAAGCTTTGCAATTTTATGTGGCCCCATTTTGTCTATTCTTGATCTTAGAGCATAAGCTATTGGAATTCTGTTCAGGAAATTTTCCCCTATTCCCATGTGTTCGAGGCTCTTCCCCACTCTCTTTTCTGTTAGTTTCAGTATATCTGGTTTTATGTGGAGGTCCTTGATCCACTTGGATTTGAGCTTTGTACAAGGAGATAGGAATGGATCAATTTGTATTCTTCTACGTGATAACTGCCTGTTGAGCCAGCACCATTTGTTGAAAATGCTGTCTTCTTTTCTACTGGATAGTTTTAGCTCCTTTGTCAAAAATTAAGTGACCATTTCTGGGTCTTCAATTCTATTCCATTGCTCTACCTGCCTGTTACTGTACCAATACCATGCAGTTTTTATCACAATTGCTCTGTAGTACAGCTTGAGTTCAGGGGTGGTGATTCCACCAGAAGTTCTTCTATAGTTGCGAAAATCTTGTGACAGGATTAAATCTACCAAAGTTTACAAAGACAGGTAGATCTCTGAATTCATTTGCAAGTAAAAAAAAAACAAACAAACAAAAAACTAAAAACAAAAACAACACAAAATCATGACTTGCTGTCTCTTTCCTAAGAGTCAAGGCACTAATGTAATGGGAAGCTGATTCAGGTGATGGTCTAGAATCTGGAATAAATGACACAATTGATATGTTAATGAACAACTGGGCTTTTGGTCTGTATGATATGAGCTAGCATGATATGAGATAAAGAATAGAAATTCTATTCTTTAGAATTTCTTCCAGCCGGACCTGAACTGTCCTAAGATCTCTGGATAGCTAAAAGAGATCCTGAATAATTTAATATAGCCCTCTTCTGGACTTAATGTACACCTAAAATCCAGGCAGATTAGTGATCCCACACCCTACCTGTCTCTCAGGAGGTCTTCCAAAACCAAGGACATAGAGCAACTTGCCTGCCCTCCACCCCAAACTTTCCTGTCTCCTGGAAGTTTTGCCTTAACAAGGAACACAAGGACACGGGGACATTGGGGGCCCAATCTAACCAGAGGCACAATAAACCTGTCCTAAACAGAGACAGAGCCTGCATCCAAGGAGGCCTACTTTAACCCAAGTCACACAGCTCTCCCTGCTTCCAAGGAGGCTTCTTCCAGTCTGAGACACTCAAGCCAGTCAACACCAGGAATAACCAGATGTGTCCTCACAATTTTTGTTGCAAAAACTTAGGAGCATTTGAACTTTTCCTTTCCTCATGTATATTATTGACCTTTGAATTCTCCTCATAGGTTCAGCTTTTATCATATTTGATTGCATTTAAATCCTAGATATTAGGTGGAATTTATCAAAATGAGTACTTATAAGAAGAGATGTACATTTTAAAATTAGTTTCTATGTACTAAATCTTTTATGATTTTTCTTTGGAGAAGGATTTTAATTCAATTAGTGTTTATTTGTGAAATGCTTCAAAACCTTAGTTCAACAGATGCCATATTAGAGTCACCAAGCCACCATTGACCTAAGAGATCAAGTATATAGATCTTAATACCTGTCAAAATGTCAAGGATCTAATTCACCAAATTACATAGTTCTGAGGAAGTTCTTAAATGTACTACTCTTACTCTTTGGCTTTTGTAGTTCTGCTTCTGGCTGTCTATTCTTGCTAACTAAACTGTGTCAACGTAGGAGGTGGTTTGGGTGCTTAAAAGTTCAACCTGAGAAAGGTCTGAACCATCATCCAGGCCCAGAACATGCAGTAAAGTCATGGCTAGCTAATATGGGCTTTCTATTGCCTTAACCCTATGTCAAAGATGTATTCCTTGTTGGATAACTCATAATACCATCACAAAGGTTTCCATCCCAGAATATCTGTCATCAAAGAGTAAGTAGCATGGGCAAGTTCCTTATGATTTACAGTAGTAGAACTAGACGGTATTTTGTGTTCTTGTCTGGTTTTTCTCATCATTAACTCTGAAAGATCCACCCAATCACTGCTAATTGTCTCTTTCCCATTGCTCTATGATATAACTTTGCATGTGAGTACAAATAATTGTTCTTTTAGTGTTGATCTGTGAACATTTTTTTTTTACTATAGGAAGTGATAAAGGAGCAATTCTAATAGTTTTGCTTTTGCTGAAGATATAACTATGGATTATCATAGATTATAAATGGAATATGGCAGTATTTTCTTTGAGTAGGTAAACCAACAAATATTTTTAAGTTGCAGTAACTTACTTTTCCTTGAGCTTCCTGTCACTGTCATGGTGGATGCATAATCTTGTTACCGTCAATGATGTTTTTTAATCTTTCAATTTAATTTGGATTGCAATTACTGTGGGAGTAATCAATTTGGTAATATTTTGTTGTATAAATTTTTAATACTTTTATATCTTAATAGCAGTTTATATACTAATTTAAAAATTATATTTAAACATTAAAACTATTGGACTATATTTACAACCTTTCTCCCCATATACACATATACACATACAACTCCTGTGTATTCCTTTTTGATAATTAATATAAAGTAAACCATTCTATATTCATATTTTAATAAAATGTATCATGCTTTTTTGCCTGTGCTAACTTGATACACATTTTCCCCAATATCACTAATACTATTTTTAGAATATTTTATAGAACAACGGTTTAGAAGATTTCCATAGACTCTTGACCCCATTTCCACAAGTATAAACAAATTAGTATAATATATTCCTATAAACTAAGGGATAAATATTTACATTCTATGTTTAATTAATACCTAATCTGTTCATGTTTTATGTTTTCCTAATAAATGTTAGATACTAGTGTAACTGTACTGAGAGATGCCCGTGAAAATAATGTAGCACACTTCAGATAGGTCGACGAAAGGTTATTGGCAAGTGTCTAGTAAAGGAAAAAGGACAACCCAGAACAGAGCAATACTGTCAATAAACTGTGACCTGAGTTAAACAAAAACAAAACACAAAACAAAACAAACAAAGGAACAAAACCAAAAAGGAATGCAGCAAAGTTGCACTTACCAGTTCAGGTATTTGTGCCTTCTGCATCTGCCCCAAGAGTTGAGCCATTCAAAGACCTTAAAGCTCTCCAACCTCAGACAAGTTCATGTTGTTGCTTCCTATTTCTTGTGCTTCCTGAGACAGAGAAAGTACAGATTTCCTTCACTCTCCAGTCTCCATGGCTGACCGACCCAGCCTATAAACATTTAACTAATATCTCACAGTTAATACTCATTTGAACACTTTTGTTCTCCCTAAAAATTCAGCTGCACTAAGAATTTCAGTTTCTTTTCCTTTCTTCTTTTTTATTTACTTACTTTTCTCTTTTGGAATTCCATGGAGGATACCCTGCTGTATACAAATAATTTTGATTTTTCAGTTGCAAAAGTTTGACTTTAAGATCTTGTTTGCTTTAAAAGATGCTTCTCAATTTTTTTTGGATTCTCTTCAATGGAATGTGTCTGTTTAATTAATTATGACTGGGCTTATGATGTTATCCATCTTAGAAGAAAGATTGGTTAGCTTGGGACATAAACTACTCATAGGTTTATGGAGGTCTATGGCCCTTAACAGGTGCACTAGGCCCTTCCTTCCCTGAGCATTAAGCACAGCAAACTGTTGAGAACACACTTAGAAAAACTAAGTTGCCTGGAAAAGACCTTGATAAACAAAGGTACCTGCACATTGTACAGGGAGCTCCAGGTTTCCAGCTTTATCAGCCATATCCAAAACCGTGGTGAATGGTTGTGAATCTTTAAGTGAACCCTCATTCATACTACATTATGTGATCCAAATAAAACACATTGCTTGCCAATTCAGACATTGGTGGTTGTAATGGTTATTCCTGGCTTTCAACTTGACTATATATGGAATGAACTACAGTCCAGAATCTGAATACTTAAGAGTGATCTTGATCTTGAGGCTGGGAGATATAAATTTCTGACCTGGATCTTGGCATGGAGATCTTGAGGCATAGTGACTATGAATCCCAGGAGACTAAGACAAGAAGATATCTGAGTTCAAAGTCAGACTGGGACAAAACAAGTCCCAGATCTAGGCATGGTGGTACCTTTAATCTGGGACTCACCTTTTATTGGAGACATACATAAGGACATTAGAAGAAGGAAGATTCACTCTTCGCTTGCTTGCATTTACTTGCCAAAACATCTGTTGGAATCTACTAGCCTTGTGGGACTCAACAACTACTGGATCCTTAGACTTCCCATTCACAACTGACCACTGTTGGAGAGTTGGACTACAGGCTGTAAGTCATCATAACACATATCCTTACTATAATGAGACTATCCATATGTTCTGTGACTCTAGAGAACCCTGTCAAATATAGTGGTATTATCTTTGTCTTCCATTTGTTCCCTACTTAAGGTGATTAAACACCAAGCAGTAGTTGGGCCATAATAAATTGAAAATATACAAAGAAATTGCACACTAATTTTTGAAAACCTGAAAAATTGAGTTGATCAACTAATGTGAATAACAGTAATTTTGTAAGAAATTACTCTCAAAAATTACTAGGGAATTACTGAGTATAAAAAGCCAAAGGAGAAAATACAATGGTTGGCCTCATGGATGAAGAATTTGAAACAATTGTGAGACTTATTATTTTTTTGCCACACTTATTCCATGCAAACCACCATATGCTTCTTTAAAAAAAATTCCATAATGTGAATGGGGTCACTGAAAAGTGATAGGTGGACTTGGGCATATTAAGATTACAATAAGACCATAGTTTTCAAATTGTTGAAATCCTCACTGTCATACAGATAATGAGCATGTGTCAATGTCACATTTAACACATTAATGAGAGAACCTGAAGAGTGTAAGAGCTTGTTAAAACTCTGAGGAGCTGGTGCTTGTGTAATGTAGAAATAAATGCTGAAATAAGATTGCTAGTTTCCAAAACTATAAAGTTTCAGAGACTTTTAAACTACTCAGACTAAAAGTTACTTGATATAGTTATATGAATATAGAACACACAAAACTCTTAGGTGAAACTTTAGAAGACAATAAATTACTTACAGCAGATACAGTAATCAGATAATAACTTTTGCCCTGCATTTACCTCCAAGAGTCTAATAACAACAAGAAAATATGTAGAAAGTTAACTTCGTTAAAAATATACTACTATCAAGTTAAAGGGGAAAGATTTAACATTTGTTAAATGTGTCTGAAGCAACTTGAATTAAACTCAAATTCTACTTATAATCTACACTTAAAACCGAAATTATGAAAAGCAAATACCTAGGACATTATGAATTAATGCCAACTTACTTTACATATTTGTTCTGCTCCTGGGTTCATTTAAATAATTACAGTAATTTGTAAGTATGTAGTATCACTAAGCATAAAGCATAAAGTTGTAGAACTACCTTTTACCTCAGAATATTAAAATTAAATGATAATTTTGCTGCTTGGTTGTTTCAGCAGCTACAAGTCTGAGGCTGAATGGATAGGAACAGATAGGAGCACTTCTGGTATCTGTTACATCAAAAAGACTTCACAGGTAACTCTTTCAAAATCACATAAGACTTAAAATTAAACTGTAACAAGTAAAGATGAGATTTTAACTTACCACTTCTGTAATATTTATTTATCCAGTAGGGCAATAATTGAAAGGAGAACATAGATTTAAAATATGCAAATATTATAATATCAGTAAAAATAAGGATCAAGTAGAGATATGAGTATGTTTTGTTCATACTCAAAATATATTGCTTTGGCATGCTATGCTGTACTAATATATACTGGAAATAATAACTACCTTGCCATCTTCTGGCATTTCCTTTGTTATGCTTTGTCTCTCAGGTAAGGGCATAAATAGTAGAACTTTACCTAAAAGTATTAATTTCCCTAAACTAGTTTGTAGAATTTATAATCCCTACACCAGAACTTAGCAATATTACTGAGAAAAAATGTAAAAATAATATTCCCCATGTCCACACTCTTTGAAACTTCATTGCCTTCCCACACTTTAAAACAAGTCATGAGATCTTAGTTCCTATAGTGACCCACCCTTTTGGTAGAGTTATGAATGTCCAACAGAGAGACTAATGTCACTGTCATTACATTGCATATTCTGGTAAAATATTTTTTCATGGTTGTCTAGTATTCATTAACCCATATCAAAAAATGACAGTTTTCCCTAAGTTGATGAGCATGATCAGAAAAACAAAAATTTAAAAATAGTAAATCAGTTCTTCATGATCTGAGAAAAACTATCCTCTAGAAGAAAAAAATGGAAACTATATATACATACACATACACATACTCATATTCATACTCATACTCATATATGTACATATACACATAGTATACATATATTTGTGTACTTGTATATACTCATATATAAAATTGTTGCATGTTTCTGAGTGATATTTACATATTCTTGAGTATACACAATGTGTGCACGTACATGGATAACAGAGATCATTTTGGTCTTATTCCTCTCTTATTCTACACCTTATTTTGAGACAATTTTCATTAATCAAACTACAACTTAACAATTTGCTAATGAGTTTGATCAAGAGGCTAAACTGTCCCTGTCCCATAAATGTTGTGGTTATAAACATGCACTTTTGTTGTCTGACTTATTTCATGTGAAATGTAGAAATCAAAAATCGGGTCATCATTCATGCAAAACTAAAATCATATTATCTTGCAATAAAAATTATCAGAGGCTTGAGAGAAGGCTCAACAGTTAATAACAGTATATGTTGCTGTTGCAATGGAGTTGAATTAGCCTACCAACACTCACATACTGGCTCAGAAACATTCACATTTCCAGTTTCAAGAGAATAGAAGACTTCTTCTGACTTCTGCAAGCACCAGGCATACATAGAGTACACATATGTACACACAAGCAAAGCACACGCACGCATGTACAAGCACACACACACACACACACACACACACACACACACACACACACTCCATTCTTATCTAATTACATCAAATAATGTTCTGAACCCAGGTTTAATTGATGTTCTTTTTTGTGTTTGGGATCATATGGTGTGCAGTTGCTGTCACAAAGTCTTCTGCTTTGAGAATACAGTCTTTTAGTTCATTCTAAAAATTTTTATTTATATTTTTTTGTGGGGCAGTTCTGACAGCCAGAGTCTAGTAGAGCAGAGCCACTTTGAACCCTGGAGACCTACTGAGTGTTTGCTCAAAGGGACGGAAGGCGTTAGGTGAATTGCTCCTGAGACCATGGCTCAGATTTCAGCCCAGACCCCTCACAGCTGCCCCTGCAGGAGATGTGTGCTCTATCAGGCAGACACTGCCTCAAACTCCCAGCTTTCTAGATGGATCTTACACACAGTCATCTGACCACAAGCCAGGCATGCCACGTCCCATACAATAAAAGGAGTGGTTTGCCCCCTCCTCTCTCTCTTGCTTCCTCTCTCTTACCCCTCTTGCTCTCTCTCTCCCCTCTTTGCTCTCTCTCTTCTTTGCTCTTTGTTCTCTTTTCCTTCTCCTTTCTCTCTCTCTCTCTCTCTCTCTCTCTCTCTCTCTCTCTCTCTCTCTCTCTCTCTCTCTCTCATCTCTCTCTCTTTCTCCCTCTCCTTCCTCTCCTTTCCTTCTCTCTACTCAACTAGCATATTTCCTCCTCCTACAATAAAATAACTCATTCATACATTGCCTCCTTTTTAATTAAGGCGCGGTGCAGCAAACAGGCCAGCCCCGGGAGGAGAAAGAGAGACCCGGGCCTCAGCACCAGGTCCCCTGCCACCAGGGAGAGAGAAAGCCTCAGCAGGCCGGGCCTGGGCCACAACACAGGCCCCCCTCACCACTTATTGGAACGGCATTTTTTGGTTGTGAGCCTAGCCTTTAATGGCTGAGCCATATCTCTATTGCTGTAGACGAGCATCTACATAAGACTGTTAAATTGATTGTTGTTTTATATCAAACAACTTTTATAATACTTGTTTGTATTCTAATATTTTATACATTTTAAGGAATATGACAAAAAGATATTGTAGGTATTGAAGGAGGGTCTCTGGGAGGAGTGGGGATACAAAAGGGAAACAAGAATGTGATTTAATTCTATTTACTTAAAATATGGGGGTTTTTTGAGTATTTTTTTTAAATTAGATATTTTCTTTATTTACGTGTAAATTTCTCCTTTCTCAGTTTCCCCTCCAACAAACAAACAAACAAACAAACAAACAAACAAAAACAAGAACAAACCCCTGTTGCCTCCCCTCTCCCCATGCCTGCCACCCCACCCTCTCCCACTTATTGGCCTGGCATTCCCCTACACTGGGGCACAAAACCTTCACAAGGTCCTTTCCTCCTATTGATGATCGAATTTGCAATCCTCTACTATACACATGCTGCCAAAACATTCAGTCCCACCATGTTTAGTGCTTGGTTGGTGGTTGGGTCCCTGGGAGCTCTGACGGTACTAGTTAGTTCATATTGTTGTTCGTCCTAAGGGGCTGCAAACCCTTCAGCTCCACAGATCCTTTCTCTAACTCCTTCATTGGGGACCGTGTACTCAGTTCAATGGATGGCTGTGAGCCTCTACATCTGTATTAGTCAGGTATTGTCAGAGCCTCTCAGGAGATAGCTATATTTAGGCTGGCTTGTCCTTCCTTCAGTCTCTGCTCCATAGTTAATCTCTGCCACTCCTTCCGTGGGTATTTGGTTCCCTCTTTTAAGAAGGAATGAAATGTCCACTTTTGGTCTTCCTTCTTAATTTTCTTGTGGTTTGTGGGAAAATATGTTTTTAAATGTTAACAAATTCAGATAAATTGAAATCATGTAACTTTTCTCATCATAATCCAATAAAGTTTTAAAAAATTTTGTAACTGTGTATGTCTGTGTGTGTATGTGTGTGTGTGTGTGTGTGTGTGTGTGTGTGTGTGTGTGTGAGAGAGAGAGAGAGAGAGAGAGAGAGAGAGAGAGAGAGAGAGAGAG